>BQNB010087481.1:0-27910 GCA_026074375.1 Tanacetum coccineum
GGAAGCTTGTTATTTTCCTCTAAAAACGCATACTCGAGATGCGGAGGTAACTCTTTAAGTTCGACTTCGGGAAGTTCATCGTTTGGTTCATAAGAAGTAGCATATTCGAGTGAAGACTTCTTTGGTTCAAAGAGCAATTAAGAAAATTCCCTAAGGAAAATTCACTCTCAAAAATATATATAATATAATATATAATACGTATATTTAACCGGGTAAATATGATCACCCGGGTCGTTTCTCCAACGACTAGTGAAATTGAAACCACGATTTAGTTCGGTTTATGATTTGAATTAAGCAGATAGACTAGAATTAAACCCTAAGATTGCAAACTAATTTTCTACACCTAAATTAGGATAAAAGAAAATTTTAAGAAAAATAAAAATATTTTTTTTAGATTATTTTTGAATTTTTATCAATTAAAAACTATTTAATTCTAATTAAATCCTAAAAATAAAAAAAATAGAAAATAATTGAAATTAATTTTTTCCTAAGTAAAATAAGTAAAAAGAAAATTTTAGAAAAAGGAATTACTATTTTTGGCTTTTTAGATTAAAAGATATGATTTTTCTAATATTTAAACTAATTAAAAACTTTTAAAAGTAATAAAAATATTAAAAATATAATCCTAAAAATTTTATAAAAATTAAACTAAATACAAAAAATATGCAGAAATTTAATAAAAATAAAAGCCCTAATTTTTACTTTTTATTTAAACCTTAATTAAACTTATTAAAAACTAAACCCTAATTACTATTTAAAAACTTAATTAAACTAATTAATACTTAACTAAGGACTTGATTAAGGACTAATGGTGTTAATAACTGAGAAACTAACTAGCTAACGAGGGGTTAACAATGAAAATTAAAAGTTACACTACCTACCCTGAGAGCCCAACCCGATTACAAACTAAGCCCAAAATAAGATGAACTATTAAAAAGTGCTTATCAGAGGAAACTCAAAAGAGCTAAGTTGTAGATAAGCGGGGATGAACAACATAATAAAACATATGGGATGGAAACCACTGATAAGCTTCATAAAGCTTGTTATTATAAGCTGTTTACAAAAACATGGCTTATCCAATGGTTTTTTGGCTAAATAAGCTGTAACAAAGCTCCAAATAAGCTTAAAGTAAAAACTAAAAGCTGTTCTAAAATCCCAAGATGTGCTTAAACTAATTGAAAAAGGAAAACAAAAGCTGGAAACACTTTTTTAGCAATTGAAAATGATTATGAAAATGGCTAACTCAGGAATTAAGCTAAAATGCACAAAATCAAATTAAGCTAAAAAGCTCAAAAAGCTAAACTAGACTATAAGCTTCAGAGAACTTAAAAATCAACTTATTAAATATCTATTTAAAGCAATAAAATCAAGTACCTTAAGCTAGGATTCAAATTTTTAAGAAACTAGTGTTCTAACCTACTATTTTTTTTGGTCTTTTGGCTGTTTAAGCTGTTTTTTAAGCAACAATTAAGCTAGCAAATAAGATTTGAAATGAAATATAAGCAAATATTATTCTAATACTACTAGAAAACTAACACATATCTTAAATTTAAGCCCTAACTCCTACAATAGCTAAGCTACTATTGAGCTTAAAGATCAGCAGTACCTTCTGATGAAGGTGCTGCTGATGCAATTGGTAAACAAGAAAGGGTTGTGCAGGCACACCTATGTGCACCCACACTTTAAAAAACTCCTCATGAGTGATAATAAACACAATGCAAACTTAAAACAAGGTTTAATAAGCTAAGCTCAAGCTTGTGACTAAATAGGAAAAGGAGTTAAGCTCCCCTGGTGCTAGAATGAGGAAATTAAGCCTCAAATTCATTTAAACTTAAAACTAACCATTGAAATCTTTTTAAAACTTATTATCTTTATAAAACTCAGCTGACTAAAGAGTTATATTACCAAATAATATTGACATTTGATGGTCAAACTTGCTTAACCAAACACCCCTTTCAGAACTTCAAGGATTTAAAAAGCTTTTAAATGAAATCTAATATTGAAATGAACTATTACCACAGATGCTAACAATAGCATACAAACTAACTTAATTAACATGAATGAACAATTAAATAAGCAATAATCTAAGATTTAAGCTAATTTACTTCATTTTTGGTTCTTTTTAAGAGTTTTAAAGACAAAGTAAGCTATAATAAGATCTAATTTATATTTAGCAAAAACTAAATTAACCCTATCTAATAAGCAGTATGGGAAACAAATAAGCACAGATAAGCAGGTAAATTAAGCAAATAAACAGATAAGCAACAAATTAAGCTAAAACTGAAATAAAAGAGGACTAACAGTTTAGCCTAGCTTAAACAAAGGCCTCAAATGCTCTTAGAGCTTTGCTACAAGCTCTCCTAGCTTATAAACAAGCTAGGAGTTAAGTCCTTGGGAGCTCATCCAAAGCTAGCTCCCCTTCCATAGCTTATAATCAAAATAAGACAAAGAACTTTAGGCTGGTTTAACGATTTAAGTATATTAAGATCTAATTTAGCTCAATTGTAAGCTTATAGACTCACAAGAGCTTAAATGAGCTTTTACCATGCTTTTGAGACATATGCTAGTATAGTGAGGAATAAGAAGAGGGTAATAAGAGGCTTTAAAAATTAAAAAACCAAAACTTATGAGAACTAAAAGAGATTTTTATTAATAATCAAAAACAGCTTACAAGAGAAAAGGAAATTACATTTTAATTAAAAACAAACTAAATTTTTGCTTAAAAGAAAAATTAAAAAGAAAAAGATATCTTGTGTGTGAAATGTGAGGGCCTTTTATATGCTGTTGAGGAAGCTTCTAGCCTTCCTTCTCTTGCACGCCCCATCTAATCATGACCATTCAAATCTACAATCATTGGAGATAATATGAGCCGATTGATCAAAATCCTCTTAACACGATTGCCAGCGTGGCAATCCGTGATAGAGACATTTGTGTTAGTTCTGTGGGAGGGTCTAGTGTAAAATCCTTTCATCTCTTGTGCTTTCCCTTATCCAACGTGGCTCTTTGCTTGTATGAACTTAATGAGAGCTTGGAGATGACTAATCTAACCCTTGAATTTGTGTTGTTCATCACTTGAATTACCATCCGTACCCTTTAATTTTGAAAAACCCCTTGATTTACCCATGGTAACTAGCGGAGAAGACGATGAATAGTACTTGGGATCTTGGCGCCAATTTTTAACTGAATAAGGTAATTTCAGTTGGAAGTTTGGCATAATTGCATAAATGGTCCTTGTCTTTCCTTTACTAAAGTGTAGTGTAAAAACTACTTTCAAATTGGCTTTTTTCAATTCCCCTGTAGTTTTTAATAAAATTGAAAGGGACTAGTAAAATGGTCTTTATGATTGGGTCTTATTGGTTTAAATGGATCCAGATAAGGTATTTTTAGGGTAGTTAAAGCCCATTAATGTTTCTTTGGGCCCAATACGGGGTGAGGGACTTTGTGAAACTGGAGGGTGAAAAATGGAATGTTTTTTATTATGTTTATGTCCATTATTGGTTAACTTTTTGTTGACGGATTTTACAGCGTTTTTTGACCTTTTTCTGGCTTCGGCTTTGATTCTTTGGCTTCTTTTTGTACTCTTTTGATTCTCGTGTTCGTGCTTGCCCGTTTTTGACGGTTTTCTTATGATTTTTAATATATCTGTACCTGCACACACAAAATACAAATACAAGCATATATTTGCCATTTTTGGTCTGTTTTGGGTTAAGTGGGTAATTAAGTACGAACAAAACGATATGTGTATTTACAAGACTTTATCAAAATCCCCAAACTAAACGATTGCGTGTCTCAACGCATATCAACATGCCTTAGAACCATAATACCTCGAAACTTTTCCCAAAACTAAACCTTTACAAAGTAGCAAAGATTTTGTTAGAGATTAATAGATCACAAGTTATAAAACACCCGATTTCCCATTTTCTAAGATTTTTCTCTTTTTATGATTTTTTTTGATAATTAACTACCTAACACAACTTTATTTTGTTGACATAATGTTATTTGTTTTCATAACCTCATTGGTAACTTTAAGGATCAATAGAACAAAAAGCACAATTAATGTCTAAAAGAGACCTTCATCATCCCAAATTTTCACTTTTCCCATGCTAAGGCTAAAAATAAGATCACCGTTGATTACGAGCTATGATGCTATAGCCTACTTATAATTACAAACTTATGAAATTCCTCTTCTGACATAAATCATATATTTAGTGTGTGTGTTCAAATTAGTTTTAAACCATTAAAACCACATATTAATAGTATGAAAATCCGACCAAGCTTTACACATGGGCCTTTTGCTAATATGTTAATCACTTAGCAAGATCACATCTCAAAGCAAACAAAAACCTCCTTAGCTAAGACATCGTTGGTTCACTTTGTTCCCATAATGAACTCTTCTCTAAGCAATCCCACCGTCATCGGTAAGTCTAAGCTTTTTGACACCACCAATCCGTAGAATTCCTAATCGAAAAACCGCATGAACTTCTGATGAAAAAGCCTTGTAGACTTTTGCAAACCTTAGTTCAAAAGAATACCTTGGTTTTAGAAAAGAAAACTTTTACTATTTATTTTCTAACTTGCAACATTATTATTTCTATTTACATTTTTAGGCTAGGAATCGGTATCATTTTTTCTTTCGACGACACATCGGCCACGCCTCCGACAAGAGCTCGTGTACTTATTATGATACCAACCCTAAATATACAACCTCCATCCTTTCTTTCGATGTCACATCGGGAGCGAACCGACAAATGCCCATGTACTTTATTGCGATGGAGTTTGTATATTAATTATTAACACTAAGGATTTATAACTTGCATCCTTTTTATTTACCAACTACCTTTTTATAGATTTTTTTTGATTATTAACCAATTAATTAATTTAACACATTATTTTTGCAAATAGAAAATTTTCGTTTAAGAAAACCAAAGTATAAACTCGAACTAAAGTTCTTATTTACAAATGATTAGCTATTACAACGATAAAAGCTTTTTCTCATGAATATGTTTTGATTAAACTTTTAAGATTAAAACTCTAATTTGTAAAATTAAAGAGAACAAATAATAATTAAATCATTTTAAGAACTTCGGCGGAAGAAAAACCACAATTATTCGTATAAGACCTTTAATTTTTCCAAATTAAACTTGTTTAGCATCCTAATTCATAATCAACACTATCATCTCTTATTCTTTGCAATTTAAAATCTCTAATAAAGAAATTCGCAAATACTTAGCCTATATAAAATCCAACTCGGCATATTTAAAATCTACTTGAGATTAGCACAAGTTTTCATTTACTAATGATTTCAAGTCTAGCATGTATAAAGTCTACATGAGACTAGCACAAACTATCATCATTAATTGTTAAGGGAGAAAGCTAGAACTCTACACGTTCGATCGGGTCAAAAATTACTTCTTATTCTTACCAACGGAAAACCTACATTCGTGTCTTAACACTTTTTTTTTATTTTATTTTTATAACTAATAAGAACTTAAAAAATTTAAAATTTTTTGCTATTTTTGTAGGAAAACGGGTACGTGAGAACAAAACAATAAGCAGGTAATATCAAATCGATAAATTCCCTTCCCCAAACTAAAACGAAACGTTGTCCTCAATGTTTAAAGTCGGGTCTCCCTAACTATAACTAAGCCCGTTTATTGAGTATGCAAGATATACGTTTAATCGATAAGATGGAAAGATATGGATTTCCTCAAACTAATTTCAAACAAAGGATGAGAAGCTCGAGTAGAACGGGACAAATCAACCGGACATGAGAGGCTTCATAGAATTTGTTGGTTCGATCCTACAAAATCACAACAAACATGCAACAAACATCGAGAAATCGGAGAGAGTACAAGCCTCTCTCAACACAACACATTAGGTAAGAAAATAGAAAGGATAAGCATGGGGTGAACTCCCACGAAGCTGCTTGTTTTTGGTCACCGAGTCGCAAGCTTGACTCGATCCCTGGATTTAGTTGTCCTTAGGGAAAGTCTGGAGATCCGGGATAACCAATGGTGGTGTATCCCTCCATATAAAGTGCTCAAACGATGACAATTGACTTTGAAATTTGAACCGTCGGCATGAGACAACTTGGCAGTGCCATAAGGATAGACTTCGATGATTGTGAAAGGTCCGGACCATCGGGATTTGAGCTTTCCTGAAAAAATCTTTAGTCGGGAGTTGAAAAGCAAGACTTGATCACCAACATTGAAGATTCAGTTCTTTATCTTGGAATCGTGAAGTTTCCTTTGTCTTCTACTTGGTAGATAGCGAAATCTTCATAAGCTTGATCACGAAGCTCGTTAAGTTTATTGAGTTGGAGCTTTCGATGATCACCCGCGGTCTTTAAATCAAAGTTGTCATGCTTAAGAGCCCAATATGCCTTGTGTTCTAGTTCGACGGGTAAGTGACACGCTTTTCCATAAACTAACTTGTACGAAGTGCATTCAATTGGAGTCTTGTAAGCGGTCCTAAAAGCCCATAATGCATCATCTAACTTTGTCCTGACCATGAGGCAACGTTTCTCTGACCGTCCACTCTGAAGATTCTTATTGAGACGCTCGATTTATGACTTCAACTTACCACGCATCGTTAGAGGTGGATAAGGAGTGGAAAGACGAAATGTGACTACCATATTTTGACATAACTCTTATCAAACTTATCGTTACAAAAATGGGTCCCTCGATTCCGCTTATAATTGCTCTAGAGCATCAGAATCGGGAAAAAAAATATTTTAAGAGCTTAATAACAACTGACTCTAGCATCGTTGGTGGGGAGCGCCTTGGCTTTAACCCATTTAGGCAAGATATTCTACTAACGCTACTGAGAAATATATTTGTTTCCTCTAGACGACGGAAAAGGTCCCATAAAATCGATACCCCAAACATCGAAAATTTCACAAACTTGGATTGCATTTTGAGGCATCTCATCTCGATGTGAAATCTGCCTTGTCTTTGACATGCATCACAAGATTTGATCAAGTTCTAAGCATGCCTTATAGAATTGTAGGCCAAAAGAAACCGGGCATCAAATACTTTCCTTAGTGGTGATATTAGCACTAAGATGGCCCCCGTGGATCCCTTGCAAAGGACAAGCCTTGAGAATTTCAAGAGCTTCTTGGCCAAATACACATCTACGGATGATTTGATCTGCACATGTTCGAAAGAGATAGGGATCATCCCAAAAGTAATGCTTTATATCCTTGAAAAACTTCCTCTTTTGTTGGGTTGACATTCCTTTGATAAGAAAATTCCCCGCGTGGTAATTTGCTATATCGGCAAACCACGGGGTACTTTTTGTCATGAGAAGTCACCGTGTTCAATGTTTCAAGAGGAAAGGTTTCATTAATCTCTTTAGGATCAAAAACATTCTCATACGGGTTTTCAAGACGAGAGAGGTGATCGGCTGCATAGTTTTCAGCTCCCTTGGTATCAATTACTGAAAAATCGAATTCTTGAAGAAGTAAGACCCATCTAAGCAATCTTGCTTTGGCGTCTTTCTTGTTGAAGAGGTATTTCAATGCGGAGTGGTCCGTGTAAACAACACTTTTGTTCATGATTAGATATGATCGAAACTTCTTAAAAGCGTAAACAACTGCAAGTATCTCTTTTTCCGTTGTTATGTAGTTTGATTCTGCTTCGGTCATTGTCTTACTTGCATAATGAATTGGTCAGAAATGCTTCTCAATTCTTTTTCCTAGAACCGCACCTATTGCATAATCACTTGCATCACACATGATTTCAAAAGGTTGGTCCCAATTCGGAGCAATGAGAATTGGAGCTTCGGTTAACTTCTTTTTCAATGTTTGAAAGGCAAGAATGCAATCTTCCGAGAAAATGAAAGGAGTATTCTTCTCTAAGAGATGGGTCATGGGTCGAGAGATTTTGGAAAAGTCTTTGATAAATCTTTGATAGAATCCGACATGCCCGAGAAAACTTCTGATTCCTTTGACGGTCGTTGGGTGAGGAAGCTTTGAAATTACATCAACTTTGGCCTTATCGACTTCAATTCCTTTTCTAGAGATTTTTTGTCCTAAAACAATGCCTTCTTTAACCATGAAATGGCTCTTTTCCCAATTTAGTGCTAATTTGGTGTCTTCACATCTTTTAAGCATTTTGTCTAAATTGGCAAGACACGAGGAAAAAGAATCTCCGAAAACTGAAAAATCATCCATAAAAACTTCCATCATTTTTTCTATCATGTCATGAAAATGGCCATCATACAACGTTGAAAAGTTCCGGGTGCATTGCACAAACCGAATGGCATACGACGGTATGTGAAAGTTCCGTATGGGCACGTGAAAGTAGTTTTCTCTTGATCTTTAGGGTCAATTGGGAATTTGAAAAATACCCCGAAAAACCATAGAAATAACATAAAATTCGTTGCCAGCCTAAACGTTCAGCATTTGGTCCTTGAATAGGTAAACTGTAAAATGGATCTTTGACAAGTTGCTTCGTTAAACTATCGATAGTCCCAGAATGCAAACACTCCATCCCGTGACTAATCCTTATAGTGCACCAACTCATTTCTTCATTCTTGACAACGGTCAAACCACCATTTTAGTAAACTCAATGGACTGGACTAACCCATGGACTATCCAGATCGGATAAATCAATCCCGCGACAGAAGTTTTTTCTACTTCTTTCTTGATGACGTCGTGGATTTTAGGTTAACCCTCCTTTGATGTTGGACTGAAAGGTTTCGTAATCATCTTCTAAAAGGATTTTGTGAGAGCAAAACTCTGTATCTATGCCTCGGATATCAGAAAGTTTCCAAGCAATTGCTTGTTTTTGGGTTTTGAGAACGTTAATGAGTGAGGTCTTTTCATCTTGCTCACTCCTATAAAACTTGAAATTAAGACTGGAAGCTCTTTATTTCCTCTTAAAAACACCATACTCGAGATGCGAAGGTAATCTTTAAGGTACGACTTCGGAAGTTCAATCTTTTTGGTTCATAAGAAGTAGCATATTCGAGTGAAGACTTCTTTGGTTCAACAACTTTAAGATCTTTTTGAATTTCCGGTAAATAATCTCTTTGGTTTGGGTGAGGTAATGGATTACTGTTGAGAAGTGCTTCGAGAATGAGAATGTCACCCTCGGGATCATAGTACATAGCATTGAAAACTGGCGACAACTGGTTCATCATCGATTGCTATAAAAGCATCGGCTTCTTTCAAAGAGTAGAAACTCGCTTTCATCAAAAGGAGTAAGTGTCGGAGAAGAATTTGAAACAATCAGATCGTATCCGGGAGACGGATTGCCATATGCAACTGAGTCGGAAAAATCTAAGACTTCTTGTGAGTATTCTTCACACGTGACATCAATGAGATCAACTTTCTTCAAAGATTCAAAATTGTTATACGAAATAGAATGTGTATCACCACATTTAAGGGTTAAAGTCTAATCATCATTCCTAAGAATTATCTCTCCTTCATATACGTCGATTAAAGCCATGAAGCTGTCCTAAGAAAAGGTCTCCCGAGTATTAACGGTACTCGAGGATCGGCTATGAAATCAAGAACAACAAAGTCAACGGGAAAGTAAAACTTCCCTACTTTGACAAAAACATTTTCGGCTACACCGGTTGGTTTGGAAATTGTTCGGTCGGCTAATTCTAACACCATTTTAGTATCATTTAGGCCCGGGAGTCCAAGCTTTTTCCAAATGGAAAGAGGCATGAGATTTATGCTAGCACCTAAAATCGGCTAGGCTAAGCAATTAAAACTCTGAAATATCACAGATGGAATAAGAAATCCGACAGGGGTCACCTACTTTCTGAAGCTTTTTGAGAAAAACGCACCTACAATTCTCATTCAAAGGTGTCTTGGTTAACTTGATTAACTTGTCTGTGTTATTAAGCAACTTTTTTTGAACAATAGAGCAAACTTTATCAAATGAATGAGAGCATACCGCAAACTTAGCTCAAAGTGAGATTTTACGAAAATTTCCATAAACTTTAAAGCTAGGATATCATCCTTTTCACGAATTTTTTCTTTTGCAAGTCTTGAAGGGTAAGGCAAACTAGTCTTGGTCTTTTGAGCTAAAGAAGGGCTTCTAACGATTGTTCTTTGTCTTTGGTTTGTTCCTGGACCAATGGAGGTTGGATGTCTTCGGTGCTAGGTAGCTCCGTATCCTTTGTCACCTCGGGTTCCTTTTCCACCACCGGCGGTAGAATTGAGTTCCCGTCATATGATGCAACGACCACTTCGTGTGTAAATTTGCCTTGGCTTCGATCCTAGGATTTGGAATGGTATTGCTTGGTAACGAACTTAAACTTGAAGCTTGGTTGGTGTGATAGTTTTGCATGAAACTGAGCATCATCTTCTGAAAATCATCTTGCTTCTTTTGAGAATCATTGTAAACTCTTTGAAAATCATTTTGGTTTCTTTGAAAATTATCCAACTTCATTTGCAAGTTATTCATATTCGCATCATTAGCCTTAGCATAACTTTCAAAATCTATTTTAGACACACCTTGAATTTGTGAAACAGGAGGTAAAGCTTGATTAACCAAAGGTTGATTTGTTGGTGGTTGGTATGGTGGGGCTTGATAAACGGCTTCATTGATTTGTTTTGGACGGTTTGATTTAAAGTTGGTTTCCAACGGTTTTGATTGAATTGAAAATTGTATTCCTTGAAATCGGCCTTTGGTTTCCTTGTTGCTTTGGAACATTTGGTTGATTGAAACCCAGGTGGTCCTCATTTCGGTTTGCCAAATTAAGGAGGATTTCCTTTGAACAAAATTGGGCCAACGGCGACGTTTGTTGGAATTTGATGATATTACTTGAAAACGAAAAGCTTTCCTAGTTAATTGGACAATTGTTGAAATTAGGTTTTGAAAACCACATGTGACACAAACTTCATCGACTACTTTGACAGTAGAAGGAGTCGTAGCATTCTTTTCACTAATCGTTTTCTCTAAACGGCTCGTTCCGAAAATTCATTTGTCTTCAAGTAAGGCGCCATATTGTTGAATCTCGAAAGAGATTAGCTTTCATTCATCATTTGGTTCATTTTGATGGTCATCTTATCCTCGAGAGAAGCGGCTATTTGTTGCATATCGAAAGAATTATTATAAGGTGAAGAATTAGAAAGAGGAGCATCCATACTCACTCTTGAATCATTAGCATGACTTCTTGAGTATCGAACTTTTGACTTGCTTTCAATAATCGCTAAACCTTCTTGAGGCATCTTGTCTAAGAAATTGCCACCCGCGGCGGAATCTAAGGCATCTTGATCGTTTGAATTCAAAGAATTGTAAAAAGTATCTCAGAGAAGCCATGGTGAGGACATTGACGAAGGAGTCCTTTAAAACGTTCCCATGCTTCATTGAAGGTTTCGTTTGGTTCTTGGAAAAAATTGGTGATTTTGTTTCGGAGGTAAGTTGTTTTTGATGGTGGGAAGAATTGGTTTATGAATTTTGAAACAAGGTCGTCCCATGTGAGAATTGATCTAGGAGGTTCCTTGTCTAACCAATCTCGGGCTTCACCGTCTAGAGAAAAAGGAAAAAGCAAAAGCTTTATCGAAGTGTTCGGAACTTCGGGATGTCTAAACGTTGAAGTGACCTTGTTAAAAAATCGAAGGTGATTGTGAGGGTCTTGTCTACCCGTAAACTTATTACTTTGCACAAGATTGATTAAAGGTTGTTTAAGCTCGAAATTGTTAGCATTGATCGGTGGAACAACTATAGCATCTTCATACCCTTCGATGGGTGCTTGTAACATTTGGGCCATGGTTCGATTGTCGGCTATTGGAACAATGTTATAATCGACAATTGGTTCTTCTAAATCAAAATTTTCAACAACAACGAGTGCGCATAAAAAGAAAAACTAAAAATCAAAAGACAAAACTTTACACTATTTTTTTTTGGTATGAATTTTAACGGTTACACGAAAGAGACTTAAACCAAATAATCAACTACTTCACGGTAGCTCTTAAAAATTGCTTTTCAAGGTGAGCCGTACTTCGTAGAGACACAAATGGCAAGTTTTAAATCTTTAGTTCGATTTGGGAACCAAAAAGTTCACCGAAAATTTATATTTTGGTGAGCCGTACTCCGTTGAGAATGTTATATTTTGGTATTTTTATTAATTGGTGATTTTTATTTCTTAATTAAAAGGAAGATTTTTTTATATTTTTGATTTTTTTTATCTTTTACTTATACTAAAAAGAAAAGGAAAATATTTTTTTTACTTTTTATATTTTATGATTTTTTTATTATAAAACAAAAATGAAACTTTCGAGAGTGAAAGGATCTTCAAACCAAATCAACAAACACAAAACGTAGGAATCTTAAACACTAGTCCCCGGCAACGGCGCCAAAAACTGATTTGCAGTTTTATATACTATAAAATATTTATAAAATATAATACTTTAAAAGAGAAATTAAGAAAATTACCAAGTTACCCTTGATAAAATTCACTCTCAAAAATATATATAATATAATATATAATACGTATATTAAACCGGGTAAGTATGATCACCCGGGTCGTTTCCCCAACGACTAGTGAAATTGAAACCTCGTTTAAGCTTGGATTCTGATTTGAATAAAGCAAAGATATTTTTGATAATCTATATCTACTAAATAAAAGCAATTTAAACAATTAAACAAATACGGGAACCAAATAAAATGTGACAATTAAGCAAGTAAACTAATTTTAATCCCTAAAAATGTAAACTAAATTTATAAACCTAAGATATGACAAAAGAAAATTTTAGAAACAGAAATTACTATTTTTGGCTTTTTAGTTTAAAAGATATGAATTTTCTAAAATTCAAACTAATTAAAAACTATAAAAATAATAAAACTAATTCTAATTAAATCCTAAAATTAAAAAAAAAGTAGAAAATAATTGAAATTATATTTTTCCTAAGTAAAATAAGTAAAAAGAAAATTTTAGAAAAAGGAATTACTATTTTTGGCTTTTTAGATTAAGAGATATGATTTTTCTAAAATTTAAACTAATTAAAAACTTTTAAAAGTAATAAAAATATTAAAGAATATAATCCTAAAAATTTTATAAAAATTAAACTAAATACAGAAAATATGCAGAAATTTAATAAAAATAAAAGCCCTAATTTTTACTTTTTATTTAAAGCTTAATTAAACTTATTAAAAACTAAACCCTAATTACTATTTAAAAATTTAATTAAACTAATTAATACTTAACTAAGGACTTGACTAAGGACTAATGGTGTTAATCCTTGAAGGACTAACAGTGCAATTACACTAACTGACAAAGGATCACTAATTAACAACCAATAGCAAAATTAACAAAACGACCTGGAAACTAACCCGATTTCAAACTAATCCATTTTATGCTTAAAATAATTGAAAAAATAAAAAGTGCTTTTCAGCAAAAACTTAAAGAAGCAAAATTATAAAATAAGCTGGGGAGAACAACTTTAACAAAAGCACTATGGTCTGAAACCCACTAATAAGCTCTTAAACAGCTTATTTATAAGTTGTTCTCAGAAAGTTGGTGTTTGGGCTTATTTTTACTTAAACAGCTATATTAAGCTCAAATTAAGCTCAATTTTAAAAACAAAAGAAGTCCTAGGTAGCTTATAATGTGTATTACCTAGAAATGAAAAGCTAATTTTCCTAGAAACAATTTTAACCAACTGAAATTGATGATGAAAATGCTAAACTCAGGAAATGACTTAAAAAGTTTAAAAGTAAAATAAGCTCAAATGCTCAAAAAACTAATTCAGAAGCTAAATTTTTGAAGATAACCTAACTATTAATCCCTAATGACAACCTACTATTCAGATTTTCTAATTAACAACAAATCTAAGCACTTAAGAAGAACCTAACTAAACTGCTTATTTTTGGTCTGTTTTGGTTTTTTATGACTTTTTGACAGCAAATTAAGCTAACCAATTAAGCTGGAAATGTAAAATAAGCTAAGACTTAACTAAAGCTACTAGAAAACTAAAATATATATAAAATTGAGCCTCTAATTCCTACATTTACTAACTTGAATTGAAGCTTAAATATCAGCAGCTCTAACTGATTTAGTGCTGCTGATGCAATTGGCAAACCAAGCACACACTTGTGCAGGCACTCCTAAAGGTTACTACTACTTTTAACACACTTATTGTAAGTGTGCAAACCAAGAACAAGCAAGATCTAAACCCTTGAAGGCTTAGATCCAATATTCACTAGCTAAAAGAAAGGTAGAAAGTGCCCTGGTGCTGAAAAGATAAAATAAGCCCAAACTTATTGATTTTTGCAAACTAACCTTTAAAATGCTTTTCCTAATGATTATAAGGTAGAATGAAACTGACTCAACCAAATTCAAGAGCTCACTTTGACTTTTTGAGGTCAAAGTAGCTAAATCCAAACACTCCTTTCAAACTTTGACAGTTTTGATAAAAGCTTTTAAAATGAAAACTAATGATTAAAACTTATTGACTAGATGTTAAAAAACTTATATCTACCATATTAAACATGAGTCAACAACTGATTAAGCTAGAAACAAAGATCTATACTATTTCACTAATATTTTTGGTTTTTTAAGGCTTAAGACAGAAATGAGAACTTATCTAAGATCTAACTAGACTAAACTAAAAATAGATATTTAAAATGCAAAATAAGATTGAACTTAACTCAATTAAGCAACAAAAGAGCAGATAAGCACTATGATTAAGCAATAAGCAACTTAAGCAATTATTTAAAACTAGAATTTAAAGGAACAAGGAATTTTAAAGAGAACTTACAATTGGCCTGGCTAAACAAGGCTCAATGGCTCTTAGAGCTTTGCTACAAGCTCCCTAGCTTATTAATAAGCTAGGGTATAAGTCTATTGAAGCCCTCCCTTTTGGCTCTCCTTCCATAGCTACAAACCAACACAAGGTGATTTAGCTGATTTTAATGATTTAAGTAGATTAAGTGAATTAATAGCTCAATCACAAGCTTATAGACTTGTGAGAGCTTTTTAAGAGCTTATTAAACTGTAGCTTAACATTTAATAAGAAAAGAGAAGGCTTATTAAAACAAGAGCTTAAGAGAGAAAAAAAACTGAATTATCATTAATCATAAAACTTGTTACAATGCTTAAAAGGAAAATATACAAGGTTAAAGAAATTTAATCGAAAGTAAAAAACTACACAAAAATCTACTATATGCAGCTCTACTTTGGTATGGTGAGGCCTTTTATAGGCTGAAGAGAAGTTTCTAGGTCCAAACTTGTTGCTCATGCCTTCAGCAATCATCACCCTTCATTCCATTAATCATTTGATCATTAATATGAGCCGTTGGATCACAAGGTAGTCACACGGATTGCCAAGCTGGCAATCCTTGATGTGACACCTTTGTGCTACTTATGTGAGAGCTAGTAGTGTAAAACCAATCTTCATTTGTGCTTCCTTGCCTGCCAACGTGGCCAGGGCCTTGATAAGACGGTTGTGTCCTTGCCATTGTGATGTAGAGCTTCTGAATTGACCAATCAAGCCCTTAATTTGGATTTGCCCTCTCTTTTATCCAAGGTTAAAACAGGAGGACGACGATGAATAGTAACCACTACTCGCGCCCTTTTTAAACTGTAAATGGGTAAACATCGGTTTGAACTATGGCGTATTGACAGAACTAGTCCTCCTCTTTGTTATCTCAAAGTATAGTGTAAAACGAGTTTGAGAAATGGTAATAATGGTCCCTTGAGGTTTATAGAAAAGGTAAATGGGCTAAGTGCTTGGGCTCTTGGATCCGGGTGAGGGTATTTAGGGTTTTGAGGCCCATTGAGGCCCAGGGACTATTTTTGTATCTTTTGAAAAGTTAAGGGACTTATTTGGATCATTTTGGGTTTTGTCTTCTTGTGGTTGACTTCTGTTGACCATGAGTTGACTTTTCTTTGACTTTTTGACTGAGGATTGACTTTTCCTTGGCTTTGCATCCGGCTTTTGTGCACTGTTCCGTTCTCGTGTCCGTGCTTGCCCGTTTTTGACTGTTTTCTGGTAATTTCTGATATATCCGTACCTGCACACACAAAACACAAATACAAGCATATTTTTGCCATTTTTGGTCTGTTTTGGGTTTAATTGGGTTATTTTAGGTATTAACGGATATGTGTATTTTACACTATCACTATTCGAAGTTAATTCTATTCTAATCTATGTATAAACCATGTCATCCTAAATCCTAATCTAATGAAAAGGGGAGTTTCAGCCTTAAAGAGCTGCACAGTTTGTTGGTGACTAAAAATCATTCAATACACTGTTACCACTCAAGCTAATGACAAAAGATAAAAGACGGTCGAACCTTATATAAGAAAAATGAATTAACCATATATAATCCGTTAGAATGCTGTTATTTATAAGTGCAATGATTACTTCTCTCGAGGTGGCATATCATTTCTTAAGACTTAGGTAATACATCATCCTAAGACCTAGACACATTAATTCTATCACTATTAAAGCATTCCGCATAAAGCATCCTATTTCTGATTTACAATCTATCTTTGGGTTTAAATCAATGGTGAATCTGTTAAACCCTAGCTCATAGAGACTTTACCCGCTTACCGCTTAATGGCAATCTATACACTAGTAGTCCACGTGTCTAACTATCCAATGGAATCAAAACGTTATTTGTTGAATTATTTAGGTCATCCTGTCTAGTCAACACGTCAATAACCGATCGGCACTATTCAATTAACTATGATAAGCCCGAAGCGGTATCCTAACACAGACTAGAAGGACAATACTTGTGTAACTCATTTATTCTAGATGTATAAATACTATTGGAGGCCATCCAGACTTAGGTCCGCTTGGTCATTTGCTAGATCCTGTTGAATGATAGGTCGCATTACAAAAGCGTGTAACAAGTAAAATTGATAAAACATTAACAAGCCACTCAAAGAAAAATTAAGATCTTCATAATAATGGCTAATACCCGAAGGTATTAGCCTTCAAACGTCATAATAAATACAAGAGTAATAATTTAGCCAAGGTAAACTAACTGAGTTAACGAATGATACCAAAAACTGAACGATTACAAAAGTATATGGAATTACACGATGTCTCCTATGGAATTGAATACGTTGCTCGACCTATTCTACTCTTTTCTCCTCTGAAAATCAACTTTTGTGGTTTAGGTATCGAGAATATGATTTAGCACACTTAAAACTCATTTTTGAGTTTTCTATTTATAAGGTCTGGAAGTCGGTTGGATACGGCGTATCCATGTGTTGGATACGGCGTATTGGGGATTTCTTAGAGTAGGGACCACGCTTGATATCTTCCAGAATATTATATTGATTCCATATCTTGAATACGGCGTATTGAGTCCTCTGGATACGGTGTATTGAGCTTTATCCTTCTGTGGTCTTTGGTGAGTGCAGGCACGGATACGCCGTATCTTCCTTGATGGATACGGCGTATTGGTCTTCAGAATAGTAATCTTCAAAATATCTTCATTTAAGCTCCAGAATGCGCGCCTTTTGCTAAGTTTCACCAATTACTCCATAATTACTGCAATTCTCAAATATAAACGATTAAGTAACAATTCTTTGCAATAACTATACAAAATAGGTTAATATCGTGGGATAAATGATGCTATAAAATAGACGTTATTTGATGTCATCAAATATCCCCCCACTTGAATCCTACTTGTCCTCAAGTAGCCTTTAGAAGTTTATAAAAATGTATCCCTAAGGATATTTTCCGTTAAAGCACTTATTCGATCTATTACAAGTACACAACCAAACACCTCACGAAATAGGAAGATGAAAACACTCAAATCACTCAAACTCAGCGATTGGTAACAGTAACCAATTCCGCCCCCCACGTGCCCCCCCCTCCCCCCCCCCCCCCCTCTTCAAAGCCTCATCGTGATGAGTATTCTATCATAAGCTTGGTAAGGATACACATCTCCACCACTAAAGCAAGGAGTAACAAATTTATAAATGTAAATATGGGTTTTTGTATGGAAAGGCTTACGGTTGATCATTCTACAATCTTCACTAGAAGTACCACTCTACAAGGCAGCTGAAGCATACATACACAGAATAGACATGTGTGTTTGATCACATCCTCATTCGAATGTAACCAACGGTTAGGATGAAGAATGATATAGAGTAGGAACCGTCTAACTTTCACCAAAAGTCGTAAACCAACGAGGCAGCTAAGACTTGCATACATGGCCGTAACAACGGAATAGACATGCACGCTCGATCACATCCTCATTTACGTAAAACCAGCGGCTAATCATTAGGTGAAAGGGAAGTAAATTGTTGTTAAATAAAAATCAACAAACAAATATATTAAGCCAAAAGTACAAGTTGCTAGACACTTTTTCCCGACCGTTACCATGATAAAGGCACAACTATTTACAACGTCTTGATCATTGATCAAAAACAACAACCTAAGTTGGCGTTCCCGTAACGGTCAACTTCCCAATCATCCTAAAATTTTACATACTCTACAAGGCAAGTGGCGATATCTTCCACTTTATACAATACTCTACATCGTTGATTTTAGACGTATCAACGAATAATCGATCCTTCGTGTAATTCCTTCAGTAGTTGCGAAACGATTATCTTCAAACTTTCTTTCTCACTCTTTTTGTATTTTTCTCATTTTTTTAACAAATACCTCAAATCTCGGTGTAGTTTCACCATCTTCACGATCATAATAATTCTGGATAATTTCTTCGGTAGTTCTTCGTTCTTCGGTTTCACCATTAATTGTGACGGTAGTAAAATCACATGAGTTTTGACTACTAATATACATTCCCATTTGCAATGTGTAAATTTCCAACCGCACCAAAGATAGAAAATGACACAAGACTCGAGAAATACAAACTTTACACTTTAAGCAACTAGCAACTGTAAATTAAACTTAATCTAACAGGGTAGGTTAAGGTGTAAGGGTGTAACGAAACAAATAGTTGGTGTAATTCCTAAAGGATTGGCTCTACGGGTTTTTCTAATGGATCTTCACTCTAAAGATGAGAGTGGAAAAGGGTTTAAACTAGAGGTTAACTAACCGGTGTAGTTAGTTAATAAGCAACATGTAAAGGCGATTTGGGTGTAATCCTAAAATTTACCAATTTAAACAAGTTACTCCATCTAAATCCATAGTACTCATCATTGTGGTCTCGAATAGATATACCAAGCCAAGTTCTAAAGTCTACAACATCACCGGCACACTCATATTTTGTGGAATTTGGGTAAACATTTAGAAACGGATAGGCTAAATTCTCACAATATCTAACAAGGGTTATTGTGTGCGGGTTATGTAACATGTAATTTCACAAAAGTATGCTTGAAATTTTTTTAAATTTGAGCATAATTTAAGCATTTTAGTGTGAAAAATAGGACAAGTAAACATTCTAATTCCATCCCCCCACTTGAATTATACAACGTCCTCATTGTATATATAAAACATTAAATACGGGAATTTAAAAAGAATTAGAATGAGAAACTCCCCTGATATTTGCTCGGTAGATTCTCCAAGTTGCGTTTATGAGCAAGATTGTGTGCTGAAAAAGCGTCTGAATCCTAGCACGAACAACACACACATAGAATTCTAGAAAATATGCATTCCACCAACTCCGTCGATATTTCTTTCACGAGTTTGTAGATAAATATAGTAAGATATGTGTATTACTATCTTGGTTCTACGGTTAATTTAATCTAAAACTAACAAAATAACGGTCAGTCTGGTGGTTTCGGGCGTATCGAGTTAGTGATTATGCACGTATTCAAAATCTGACAATAAAGTTTTTAATGTGTTTTTCAAATAAAAATTATAAGGACTGGTAACGTCCAGGACAATGCAAATACGCCGTATGTATGGAGTGGATACGCCGTATTGATGTCTGGGAAGACAGACACGATAAAAATAAATAACAATCCTGGTGTCTCCCGAGAAGCAATTTTGTTTACAGTGAAGTCTTTAAGTTATACTTTTTCTTCAGCTTCAATTCATTTGAAATCATCTTTCTTTCTTATTCTTGCATTTAGTGTGAATATCCTGCATGGTTCCGTATCATGAACTATGGTGCTGAACTTACAAGACAAAAGGCTTGAATTCTATTCACACACAAACAATCAAAAGTCAATACATGATATATATGCAAAAATATTAGAACCTGTTTAATAGTTAGATACATTATGACATGAATAATAATAAATGTATAGATAGATATAAACAAAAGATAAGGACAAAAGGGAGCATGAGTCTGGATGCTGCTGGTCCTGCTGTGCTGCGGAGGTGCCGGCATCGTCAGTCCTACGTCTCACGCGCCTCTGATACTCTATTGGTGTCTGAGTATAGCTCATGTATGACACACCAGCCCTGTCTATCATCCATGCGAGGCTAGTGGTAGTCGATGTACAGAATCTAGAGAGGTCGCGAGCCATCTCATCAACCACCTTGAGCTGCTTAGTCTAATGCCCACTATCTCTTACTTTCTCCTCAATTGTCACATCCTCTGAGGCATGGTTCCTGAAGGAGCTGGAGTTGGTGGTGGTGGGGCTGAGGTGCCTGCATGGGTGCCGGAATTGCCTAGTCACCTCATCAAAAGATGAAGGAGCATCTCTCGTCGTCTGCAAGGGTACTAATTCGCAGCATGGGCTCCTCTCTGCGTACCTATGCCACCCGGACAAAGCTATCATCAATTGTGCACAATAATCCCTGCAGTCTAACCAGCTCGTTACCTTTTCAATACGACGGAAGCTCGGGGTCAATAACTGTTAATCCTAGAGTAATCTCTGAAGTTCAAAACTTAAAAATGCTCAGCCAAATCTGGAGTACAAACTGCACTCCAGATTTTGATACCCTCTTTCTTCATCACCAGCAGGCAACCTTCTCAGATATCGGGCTAGCAAGTAAGGGATGTTGACCGATCCAACATCCAGCCCTTTCAAGTAAAACAAAACAGTCACGGTCACCTTTTCAGGTGTTTGACTCCTCCCAACAATATTGTGTGCCATCATCCTATGGCAAAGTCTCAATAATGGATCCCTAATCAAAGTGTAGGAAGGGGGAGGTCCTAAGAAATCTCCGTCAGTAGAAATACTCCTCTAATAATCATGTAGATACCCCATTCCAGGGACAACCTCCACTCTCACTCCAATTACCTAGCCAAAAAATAGGGGACTCTATTCTCATCCTCGATGTGTAATACCTAAGGCCATATTAAACTAAGCCTCCAGCTCAATTGTCTCCTGGCTCTACCAAGCTGAAACTGAATAGTACCAGGAGCATCAAAGTCAAGTAATACCTCTCCAAATTTGAGCGTGCTAAGTAACTACAGAATGAGCTCCTAAACCAGTGGTCCCCTAGTATCAAACAGCCTCCCCCCATGCTCGACTGGTGAAATACTACTAACCGGATCAATCATGGTGATCCATCCTAATCGCTAGTAAACAAACCATCCCCTCATAAGCTTGGGCCATACCGTGAAAAATCACCAAACTGAACCCTCGGTATCTCTAGACCGTAAATCCTCCTCTAACCTCTCCTCGAAGTAAGCAATATCCTTATCAGTATACTAAGACCCTGGTATCTATGAAATAGGATGTCTATACTCACGGGTGGTAAGGGGGGACATATCTGCTAAATTAATGACAATATGGCAAAAGGATTATTAAATTATTAACCTTCTGTTCTGAGAGTGGATATGACGTATTCATAAATGGATACGCCGTATAGGAATCAGTATGTGAATACGCTGTATAGATTTTATTCAATACGGCATATGGGTCTGAGAATTCAGGATCCTATTTTCATTAATACGCCATATTCAATTTAATGAATACGCCATATTAGCGTTTTAAAATTGGGTACAAATTTGTCAATACGCCGTATCCATGTGAGTGGATACGTCGTATTGAGTTTGTAATACAAAAACAAAAAAGGGGTTCCTAGTTTACCAATCTTTTCACCAATACCATCCACGCTCAGTTTCTAGTCTAATTTCAGTTAGTGGGGGAATAAAGCATTCAATCATAATACAAACACAACACTAATTTTCAAAACCCTAACCCTAATTCAAATTTAAAAACGCAAATCGAAAGAAAAGAAAGGGGTGAGACACTTACCGTTGGATTGAGATAAATGAGTGTATGATCACGATAACAAATGATCTCTAAGATTTGGTTTGGTAAAAAATTTCGGGTGTGCGTGGAGTGAAAGTGTGTGGTAAAAGCAGATCTGACGTATTGATTGGGTGTTTATACCCTAACTTAATACGCCGTATCATGTTTGATTATACGCCGATTGGCGGTTATGTTGACTTAGTCAACCGTAGTGAAAAAACAAGGGATAAGAAAGTATAGGTTTATTCCTAATACGTCGTATCCTTTCTTGGAGACCAATTTTCCTAAAGATTTATCAAAGTAAAGAAAATGTACCTTGGCCTCCGCAACATTATCGCACAATCACCATCCTTATAATACCGCTTAGGGTCGAACGGAATGCCAAACGGCACACACAAATTCATAATAAAGCATTACTAGGCTTCCCGTTGGAAAAGATAAATCCAAGTTAAGATATTTATCATTAAGTTCTAAGAAAAGCTTTTGTTTTTTCCTCATCCAAAATTTTATTATTTTATCGCTACTTGTATACATATAAAACACGTTAAACACACACAGAATTAATATACTCTAAACTACTCTACTCATAAGTGTTAGATAAGAATCTAATGTTAATAACCAAAATATCAAATATAAATCATGATTAATGTGTTTCACATGGCAATGACGCCAAAAAAAATGTTGTGTCGTTGTGTGGTGTATCATTTTATTGTTTCAAGTTTTTAATTTTTATTTGCCGAATCATAATACCAAAAACAACACTTCTAACCGCAGTGTTACACGGTGATCGGTAGTTAGTTTAGTGTTAAGTAGGGTGTTGAACACTTGAAGCGAGGTTAAATCCATCAAATTTATCTAATATCTTGGTTTTATCTATTATATGTTTTTTCCTATTCTTTTCATAAACCTATAATCTGTCCTAGTTTCCTAATTCTTACGGGAAAAAGGAGGTTTCAAGCACGTATGACGAGACATGACATGGTTTGGTTGGTACTACAATTAATTCAAGGCACTTTAACCCACGAAAGCTAATTAAACAAATGTTAAAAGAGCAGTCGAGGCCAAATATAAGAAAACTGTATTTAAAACATTATTTATCTGACTTGAAGTTGGTTTGTTTATTTAAGTGTTATTGATTTCTTCTTTCAACGGTGGCATATCATTTTCTTAAGACTTAGGCGTTTACAGCATTCTATGACTAGACACATTAATTCTGGCACAATTTAAGCCTACGAATAGCATCCTTTTCTGCTGATTATAATCTATCGTAGGGATTTAATGCAATGGTGATCTTGTTAAACCCTAGCTCATAGGAGGAACTTTACCAACTTACCTCCTAATGGCAATTATACAATAGTAGTCTACGTTTTCAACTATCCAATGAAATCAGAACGTTAATATGTTGAAATTATCTAGGTAACATGCTAGTCAACACGATCAATAAACTATTTGTTAATATCAAATCTAAACTAGTTAGCCTGAAGCGTATCTTGGACACAGGATTTAGAAGGACCAATATTTGTGTAACTATGTTCTCTAGATGTATAAATTACTATATGGAGTAGCTATCCAATCTCTAGATCTACTTGGTCAGTATTCACTAGATCCAGTTGAATGATTAGGTCGCATACAAAAGCGCGTAAAACAAGTATAAAATTGATAAAACATAAACAAGCACTCAACGATAAATTAAGATAATCGAGATAACAAATTACCAAACATTCAGATCTTCATATTAATGGCTAATACCCGAAGGTATTAGCCTTCAAACATCAATATAGCTACTAAGCAATATTTACCAAGGTAAACTAACCGAGTTAACGAAATGATCACGAAAAAATAAAGTTTTCAAGAGTATATTGAATTACACGTTGTCTCCTATTTTATTGATAATGTTGCTCGACCTCTTCTTCTCTTTTTCTCCTCTGAAAATCGACTTTTATGATTTAGGTATCGAGAATATGATTTAGCACCCTTAAAACTCGTTTTTGAGTTTTCTATTTTTAAGGTCTGGAAGTCGTTTCGATATGGCGTATCCATGGATTATATATGGCGTATTGGGGATTTCTTAGAGTAGGGACCACGCTTGATATCTTTCAGAATATTATATTGATTCCATATTTCCAATACGGCGTATGGGACTTCTCTGGATACAGCGTATTGAGCTTTATTCATCTGTGGTCTTTGGTGAGTGCAGGCATGGATACGCCGTATCTTCCTTGATGAATACGGCGTATTGGTCTTTAGAATAGTAATCAATAAAATATCTTCATTTAAGCTCTAGAATGCGCGTCTTTTGCTAACTTTCACCAATTACTCCATGATATGCAAATTTCTCAAATATAAACAGTTAAGTTTATAATTCTTTGCAACAACTATACAAATTGGGTTAATAACATGGGATAAATGATGCTATAAAATAGACGTTATTTGATGTCATCCACAATTGTCAAGATGGGATGGTGGTTAGAGTAATGATTAATTCATCCACAAAGGTTTTTGTAGCTCTTCTCGAGAAATTATGAATTTTCATAGGTACAATCACCACGGGAAACCAAGGTATGAGGTTGTCTTTAAACGGTTGGTAGTGGAAATGGTGGATGGAAAACGAATTATATCTATTCTGGTTGTAGAGGCGTGATTCGTGTGAGAAGAAAGAGGTATGATCTCATTTTTTGAAGACAAGAATGCTTCGTTGAAGAGGAATAGAGTGTTTTTTGTTAATGAGAAAACATTGTTTTGTAAAAAAGAAAAAAAAAAAAAAGAATATTTTCGTCGAAGAGAAAGAATGTTTTCGTCGAAGAGAAAGAATGTTTTCGTCAAAGAGAGAATGTTTTCGTCGAAGAGAAAGAATGTTGTCATCGAAGAGAAAGAATGTTTTCGTCGAAGAGAAAGGATGTTTTCGTTGAAGAGAAAGGATGTTTTCATCAAAGAGAAAGGATTTTTCGTCGAAGAGAAGGAATGTTTTCGTCGAAGAGAAAGAATGTTTTCGTCGAAGAGAAAAAAAGTTGTCATCGAAGAGAAAAGGAGAGCGTTTTGACTTAAGTAGTTAAAAGGCTTGAATATGAATTTTCGGATATGACCTTTAACGTTTGCGATCGCAAGTTAAAGATACTTGAATATTTTGGATGAAATATTTAAGTTGTCAAACCTACTTGGAGGAGTGTTAGATATGTATCTAACTTCTCCTTGACGAAAGAGTGGATTATTTGAAAGAAGGCGAGATGATGATTAAGGGAATGTGTGGGTGAAGACTCTAGGAGATATAAGACCATTTTACAACTCTTTTAACTTTTTAGATTTGTGACACGAACGCGAAGAAAAATATTCTAGTGTGAGAAAATATATACCTAGATGCATAAGTCATATAGATATAGGCATATATGTTTATCTAAGCATGCATCGACACAATAATCAACGAGATTAATGTGTAAGACTCTATGGCATTTAAACGTTAATCGTCATATATTAAGCTAATATAGTGTAGGTGTACAATTAACACGAAAGTCATGTAAAATGACGCATACAAAACATGATAATTTTAAATGTAATCGTCATGTAAAACATGTTAGCATTTAGCATTTAGGAGCATGTGTCATTTAGATAAACTAAGAAATATTTTATCTAAATTTCTAGAAAAAGACAAATGCCTTTATAGTGGACATGCATTTAATATCTAAGCAATTAAACGTTGAGCATCAAGATCATGAAGACATATAATTGCATTACATGTGAACAAGTAATCATCTTGAAACATTAAAGCACATATGTGAGGTGCATTGTGTCTAGATTGACTAAGGAGAAGCCTAATTTCTACGTGCTTAGTGTGTACTCCTAATAAGATACAAAGTCTATCGATGTAGACTATCATTAGGCATGTTTAGGAAGAGCCATTTAATCAAATTAGAGAATGAATATGAGACTATCACTAGTGGTGCTCAATTCAGGCTAAACACGACCATTTTTACGGGTTATACACCGAACCCAACTTTACTCTTGGAAGCAATTCAACCGTTAGGTCAAATTGAATTTTTAGTGCAATAGATTCTCCAATAGTCATTCTCATGTTAGACAAAATAGAATTCTTATATTTGCCTAATGAAGTGTAGCAAAGATAAAATTTATATTATCTTTTCATAGAGGGCCTAACATGACTCAACTAACATACTTTAATTCTGGTTCGCATAATCCTAATCAAGATGTGTGGAATTCTAAGATAAGCGTAAGCAAGATGTTTTAATCTTTTGTTCAAGATCTATAGGTTGTTTGGTTTCGATTACATATTGCTTGATTTAATGGATGTCTTATATTTAGTCATCTTACATGTGTAGTTGTCACATGTGATATTTAACGTGTTTGGTTTTTCAAAAGCCAAGAGATGTGCTTATTTGTGACAATGACAAATATGTTATATTGAGAGTGTTTTAAGAATTCTCCATTTCATGTCATGTGAAATGAATCTCATCAATATTATTTATCTTAATTGAGTTTGTGATTCTTTAATGATAAATAATTGAAAAGAGACATATTTTATTTTTTAAACAAATATGCTTTTCTAAAATTATTATTCTTATCAATGTTGTATATTATGATTAAATAAGTATTTGAATAAATGTATTTTTACTTGTTTATGCATTGACACATATTTTGATAGGTTATTTTTCAATTCTAATAACTTATATTTTTTCAAATTATATGTAGTGTATTTTCTTGTAACATAACCATTTATGCTACGAAGAAAATAAAATGCATAGGATATATATTATCCTTTATCAATCGTTTAATACGATAAGTCCATAAAATCATTAAAGATAGAGTAAATTGCACCGTTCATCTCTGTGGTTTAGGCCAAATCCCTAGCCCCGTCCCTGATCTTTATTTTTCAAGATAAGGATGATTCATGCAAAAAATAAAGATCAGGGACGAGGCTAAGGATTTGGCCTAAACCACAAGGACAAACGGTGCAATTTACTCTTAAACATATTGTTTCTCAAACATCATGTTATCCTAGGTGAATAAACATGAATATTATTCTTATTTGAGAATTTCGTTAAAAGTGAATTTTAGCTTTGAGTTGTGCTTTTATGTTGTATGAGCAAAGTTTACATATGTTGTTAGTTTGCTCGTGTTTGTTTTTTCGGAAATGACACATTTACCAATTGCATTGCAATGTAAATTGCTTGAATATTTCGGACAAAACATCCAAGTCGTCAATCCTAATTTACTGTGTATTTTATACATGTATTAAACATATTAGTATAATATTTGGAACACGACCATTGGACAAGTAGACTTAATATGGCATCATCAACACAAGTGTGAGTTATGATCCAATGCATATTCTTCTCATCTAGAAAAGGATGTAATTATTTTCATATCAATCAAGTGTGATTGAGTTATGTAAATCTTTCTTGAGCCTCACGAACACCCATTTAAAAGAAAATAGATAAATATTTAAATAGTGTGTTCCATTAATCCCAAGATTCATTGTAATGTGAGGTTGATGAATAATGATAAGTTAATTTCTTATTCCAAGATTGTCGTAAATTTTACTTGTGCAAAAAACTATCTGTTGTTATGTATAATATACATAGATTTTGACATTTTATGAGTATATAAATGAGTTTTCTAACCATTTTTATACAACACACATCTTTTATAAATTATTATATGTAAAAAAATTATAATTATGTGTGTATGTTAGAACCATGCAAGCACAATCATTTTCTTTTTCTTAGTTACTAATGTATTAATAAAATCTTTTCTTTTGTTTAACCAAAGCAAGTTGTTAATAATATTTAAACGTGTTGTTGAAAATAGATTAAATCGTTGGAAATATTTAGGTGGCGAGTTTTAACATATTTAATAATAT
>BQNB010087482.1:0-23451 GCA_026074375.1 Tanacetum coccineum
TTGAAGTTTGTTGATCGTGTTTTGGAGAACCTTTCGTTTTAGAAAGTTACGCTTTTAAGAAAATCAAAAATATAAAAAAATATATATAAATAAAAAAAATAAAAAGTAAAAAAAAAATTCTTTTCTTTTTATTATAAATAGAAGATTAAACACAAAAATACAAAAATATTTTCTCTTTTAATTTTTAAAAATAAACAAAGTTGGTAAAAGAACACCAACAAATAATACCTTCAATTGAGGTATTATCATAATAAGTTCCCAACTCGAATCAAAGATTTAAAAACTTACCATTTGTGTCACTTACGAGATACGGCTCACCTTAAAAAGTAAAATTTTTAAAATCTACCGTGAAGTAAGTTTGATTATTTGGTTCAAGTTGTCTTTCTCGTTGTCCGTTTTAAATTTAGATTGTGAAACCAAAAATATTTTCCTTTAAATAGTGCATGCGCACTAGACGTTCTAATTATGCTAATAATTTAAACGTCACAATTCCAAGACGTCGGAGAAGACAAGTTTCTAACATAGTCGAACCCGAGATTCGAACTATTGTTGCACCTATGGCAGAACGTACTGGTATGTGCTTAATCACACATACCTTTTACCTTTAAAAACGAGCTAAAATAACCAAAAACGGACTTAAAATGCCAAATATATGCTTGTTTTGCTAATTGTATTGTGCAGGAACGGATAACTAAGAAAAGGACGAAAAACAAAGCCAAAACAACAAAACCGGACTCGGAATGGAAAAGACTGTGAAAGACAAAGCCAAATCGAAGCCGAAAAGTCAATCAAGTCAAAAAGTCAACAGAAAAGTCAACTGGTCAAAGTCAAAGTCAACCCCGACAAATCCAAAAGTCAACAATTGAAGAAATATAAGTTTGAGGGCTTAAATTGCCAATCCCTAAAACTTATATGTGAAGAAGAAAAGAGAAAAAAAGAAGAGAAGGGCCATATTGCCAATTGAGCAAAGTAACAAGTGGGGGGGCAAAACTGCCAACTCCCCACACTTGTATACACCTCAAGGACTTGTGGTGCAACTTGTCTTATAACGTTTGGGGACTTGTTTTGCCAAGTCCCCAAAGTTATATAACCACAAGGACGACGGGTGCAATGAGACTTAACACCATCAAGGGCCAACTTTGCCACATCCCCAAACCCGTACCCTGTCATCCCCAACCTTCGTACAACTCAAAGTTTTCCCGCCTAAAAATGTATTCCCCCCATACCAGTCTTTACCCGTCGTTTTATCCTACAAACCCAACCAACCCCATGGACAATCACCCCCTAAACCTTCCCAGCTGTGAAATTGCCAACTTGGCAATCTCACAACTCCCTAAGCCTATTTCGACGACCAAGATGGATTTTTGAAGATTGAAGGGCTAAGATTAGAGGCTGTGAACACTCTCACAATACAGTACTTACAATCAAGTTAACCCTCCGAACCGTGTTAGTAATCAAATGGCACCACCAGGTTTTGCTCCGGTGCAAAACAATGGTCAAAATAGGTTTAATCAGAATCATGTTCAAGGGAATAACTTTAATCGGGGGAATAATTTTCATGGAAATCAAGGATTTAAAAATCAAAATAATCATGACTCTAAATTTCAAACCAGGGATTTCAAAACCAACTTTTCAAGTGCCTAATAATCAAGTTCAACAAGAGATTTCAAATGATTTTTCAAGTTACAAGAGGAATAATGATCAGATGTTAAGGAACATGCAAAGTCAAATCAACTCGTTGAAATGAGACCTTAAGAATGAAATTCAAAACACGATAAAATCTCAACAAGCCTTCATGATGAATCAACAAACCACTTTTCAAAATAATTTGCAAAACATGATTTGTGGATTGTTTCAAAACCAAGCCTCAACTTCGGGTACTCTTCCGAGTAACACCATTCCCCCCCTAAACCCGAAGGGTATCAAGAGTTTGAAAGCAATCACTACTCGAAGTGGTGTTGCTTATGAGGGACCCTCGATTCCTACTAATCCTTCTCCTAAAAGTAGGGGGAACGAGAAATCAGAGGAACAACGGATAAAAGCAAACAAATTTCCAAGACAGAGTACCGCTCAAATCCCTCCTTTCCGGTTTATCCCCATTTCTATTCTGGAACCTCGATGTTTCCCGACGACTTTACCTAAAAACTCCATTCCCATTCCGGAATCCGATATTACCGAAGAGTTTACTCTAAGCCAAAATTCCATATCTCTCGGGAGTGGAAATCAAAAGTCCGTGACAAAGCTTCGAATCAAAATGGAGAAGATCTTCAAAATCTTTCAAGATTTACGCATCGACATTAGGTTCGATGATGCTTTATTTTGATGCCAGATTTTGCTCTTTTACGATTAAGAGTTTGCTCATGAATAAGTGAAAAATTACTTAAGTTAGCTAGATTCCATTGAACGAGAATGCTCGACGATGTTTCTCAAAAAGCTTCCGAAAAGCTTGAGATTCCGGTACTTGTTTCTTATTCCATGTAATTTCCAGGAATAGAGGTATGCACGCCTTGGCCGGTCTATGGTAGCGTGCATAAAATGTCTTATGCCTCTTTCTATTTAAAAAAAAAGCTTTCTCTACTGGAACTTAACCAACTCGGTATGACTTTAGAGTTACGCGGAACCGATCAATTACTTATTAAAGGTAATCGCCGAAGATGTTTTTTTGTCAATAGTTGGGAAATTTTCATTTTACGAATGACTTTTGTTGTTGTCATTTTGAAGCTGCACCCTCGAGTGACTCTCATACTTGGGAGATCCTTTTGAGGTCAGACGTTGGCTTTAATAGATCGTTTATGGAGAGGAAATAACCCTTCGGGTTGATAGCGAAGCCGTCACTTTTAATATAGATCAAACCACGAGATACTCCTCTACAAATGACATCGGTAAACCGAATTGACATCATTGATGCAATTTGTGAGGAGTATGCTCCGGAATTGCTAGGATTTCCTAATTCTTACGAGGGTGGCAATCCCACCCCGACGTCTGAGCCATTTACTTCCGAATTCATTTTGGAAGAAATTGAAGCTTATCTTAAGGATGATTCGATTTTCACGAGAAATTGATCATGCCATTTGTAATCTAGAGGAAGATATTTGTTTGATTGAAAAATTGTTAAATAATGACCCGTTTCAACTTCCTCTTTTTTTTCTTTTTTTCCCACCCCTCCGAGGGACATTAAAACAATGTGAAGTGCCGATGGCAAAATCTTTCAATTGAAGGAGCTTCGAATTAGAGTAAATAGATTTGCTCTCGTTTCTCACTTAGAATATGCTGTTCTTGGGAGGGAAAACGATTTTAATGTTACAGTTATTATTGCAAAAGTTTAAAAAAGGATGAAAAAGACGCTCTTTTTAAAAAGTGGCTCAAATCTCAACAAAAGAGCTATTGCTTGGATAATATCACCCGACCGCTAAGGGTATCGGACCCTCGTTTTTGTACCTACCAAAATCTTGATGGAAGATGATTACAAACTACGTTCAGAGTCAAGACGGGTTAAACCCAAAAATTCATGAGTTAATAAAGAAAGAGGTCCTTCTTTAAAACTTCTTGTGTGGAATGATTTACTCCCGATCTCTAAAACAGCCCATGGGTTTAAGTAGTCCAGTGTAATTGTGTCCTTGAAGGAAGGTGGAACAAAACCGTGTTGCTTAATGTAAGAAATGAATTAATTTCAACATGTTTAGTTTTACCGGAATGGAGAGTTTGTATCGACATATAGAATAATTAATGAAGCGACTCGATAAAGATCATTTTCCAATTACCATTTATGGATCAGATTATTGAAAGATTAGCTGGGAAATGGAGTTCTATTGTTTTCTAGACGGGATTTTCGGATTACTTCCAAAATACAATATATCCCCAAGACCAGGAGAAAACTACTTTCACATGCCCGTATGGAACTTTCGCGTACCGACGCGTGCCATTTGGTTTGTGTAATGCTCCCGGTACTTTTCAATGGTGTATGATGGCCATATTCCATGATATGATCGAAAAGACCATGGAAGTGTTTATGGATCTTTTCTCGGTTTTTGGGGATAGTTTCGATTTGTGCCTCTCCAATTTAGAAAAGATGCTAAAACGGTGTGAAGACACATATTTAGTTCTTAATTAGGAGAAGTGCCACTGTAGGTGTAAAGAAGGAATTATGTTAGGGCATAAAATTTCAAAGGCGGGAATTGAGGTCGATCGTGCTAAAGTTGATGTTATCGCTAAGCTCCCTCACCTGACTACCGTTAAAGGTTTAGGAGTTTCTTAGGACATGCAGGTTTTTACCGCCGATTTATCCAAGACTTTTCTAAAATTGCTAGACCAATGACCCACCTTCTTGAGAAGGAAACACCGTTTGTGTTTTCTAAAGATTGTATTGATGCTTTTCAGACTCTTAAAAAGAAGCTTACCGAAGCTCCTATCCTTCAGTTGTCCCGGATTGGAACTTACCTTTCGAACTCATGTGTGATGCAAGTGATTTCGCGATTGGTGCAGTTCTTGGACAACGAAAGATAAAGCATTTTCAGCCTATACATTATGCTAGCAAGACTATGACTGAAGCTCAAATTCATTACACTACCCGGAAAAAGGAAATGCTTGCCGTTGTGTATGCTTTTGAAAAGTTTCGGCCATATCTTGTCTTATCCAAAAGCATAGTGTATACAGATCACTCGGCTTTAAAATACCTTATGAACAAAAAACAGCACCGCTTAAGCCAGAGGTTGCTCCGGTGGGTTCTTCTTCTACAAGAATTTGATATAACCTTACGTGATAAAAGAAGGATAGTTGAGAACCTTGCGGCGACCATTTTATCTAGACTTGAGATCCTCATATGGACTGTGTTTAAAAAACAAAAGACCATAAACGACATTTTCCTTTTCGAAACTCTTACGAGTTATTCTAGTAAAAATCTCATGTTTGCGGGAGTATGCAAATTACCATGCCGCGGGGATATTTTATCATCAAAGGAATGTCAACTCAACAAAAGAGGAAGTTTTTTAAGGACGTTAAACATGTATTACTGGGATGCATCCTGTCCTTTCGTACTTGTGCGGATCAAATCATTCGACGGTGTGTGCATGGGCAAGAAGCTCTTGAAGATCTTCAAAGCCTTGCCTGAAGGACCACCGGGGGCCAATTCATAGTGCAATTCACGCCCCAAAAAGTATTTGATGCCGGTTTCTTTTGGCCTACCATATATCGAGATGCCCATATGATGATCAAATCTTGTGATACATGTCAAAGACAAGGCAAAATTTCACAACAAGATGAGATGCCTCAAAACACTATCCAAGTTTGTGAAATCTTCGAAGTATGGGGTATCGATTTTATGGGACCATTTCCGTCTTCAAGAGGAAACAAATACATCCTCATAGCTGTTGATTATCTTTCGAAATGGGTTGAAGCAAAGGCGCTCCCCACAAATGATGCTAGGGTTGTAGTAAAGTTTTTAAAATCTCTTTTTGCCCGATTTGGAACACCTAGAGCTATAATAAGCGATCGTGGGACCCATTTTTGTAACGATCAGTTTGCTAAAGTAATGTCTAAGTATGGAGTTACACATCGTCTAGCTACCGCTTATCACCCTCAAACGAGCGGTCAAGTGGAGGTGTCCAATCGAGGTTTAAAACGTATTTTAGAAAGGACGGTTGGAGAAAACCATGCCTCATGGTCTGACAAATTAGATGAAGCTTTGTGGGCATTTCGTACTGCTTTTAAGACACCAATTGGTTGTACGCCTTACAAGCTTGTTTATGGAAAGTCTTGCCATTTACCAATTGAGTTAGAGCATAAAGCATATTGGGCTTTGAAACATGCTAACTTCGATTTTAAAACCACGGGTGATCACCGGAAGCTTCAGCTGAATGAACTTAATAAGCTTTGTGATCAAGCTTATGAGAATTCTTTTATTTATAAGGAGAGAACGAAGAAGCTTCATGACTCAAAGATTAAAAACCGCATTTTCAATGTTGGTGATCGAGTTTTACTCTTCAACTCTCGTCTAAAGATATTCTCAGGAAAGCTTAAAACTCGTTGGTCAGGACCTTTCACCATCACCAAAGTTTTTCCATATGGAACCATTGAGTTATCTCAACCTGATGGTCCGAACTTTAAGGTGAATGGTCATCGTGTGAAGCATTACTTCGGAGGGGACTTGCCACCAAAGGAAGTCCAGGATCTCCACACTCTCCTTAAGGATGAATGAATTCAGGGATCGAGTCAAGCTATGTGACTCGGTTACCAAAAACAAAGCGCTTCGTGGGAGGCACCCCATGCTTATCCATTTTATATTTTTCTTTCTAGCTTCTAATGTGTTGTGAGGAGGCTTGTACTCTTCCGTTCTTTGTGTTTGTTGTTTGTGCTTGTAATTGTTTGCAGGATGAACCCAATAATTTTTGAAGCCTCTCATGTTCGGTGTTATGTCCCGGTTCACTCGAGCTTCCTATCCTTTGTTTGAAATTAGTTTGGGGAAATCCGATATCCTTTCATCTTATCGATTCACGTTTATCTTTGCATAAGTAAATAAAGGCTTAGATTGGTAGAGACCCGCCTTAAACATTAAGGGAATGTTCTCGTTTTTCTAGTTTGGGGAGGGAATTACATCGATTGATGTTTGCTTGCTTATTGTTTTGTTCTCGCGTACACCGTTTTCCCACAAAAATAGCAAAAATTTTAATTTTTTAAGTTTTTATATGTAGAAAAATGAAAAAAAATGTGTTAAGACACGAATGTAGGTTTCCGTGGGTGAGAACGAAAAGTAAATTTTGACCCGATCGGTTTTATACTTTAGCTTTCTCCTTAACTTTATATAGATTGTTGGTTGCAGTTTATTATACCTAAAATATATATAAAATATAATACTTTAAAAGAGTAATTAAGAAAATTACCAAGTTACCCTTGATAAAATTCACTCTCAAAAATATATATAATATATTATATAATACGTATATTTAACCGGGTAAGTATGATCACCCGGGTCGTTTCCCCAACGACTAGCGAAATTGAAACCACGTTTAAGCTTGGATTCTGATATTAGAATAAAGCAAAATATTTTTTGATATAATCATTTATTACTAAATTAAAATGCAATTTAGACAATTAAACCAAATACGGGAATACAATAAATCGTGACAATTGTAAGAAGTAAAACTAAATTTTAAATTCACTAAAAGTGGTAAAACTAAAATTCTAAACCTAAGATAGACAAAAGAAAACTTTTAGAAAAAGAAAGTACCATTTTTGGCTTTTTAGATTGAAAGATATGATAATTCTAAAATTTAAACTAAATAAAAGCTATAAAAAAATATTAAAAATAAAGTCCTAAAAATTTTATAAAAATTACACTAATTAAAGAAAATGTGCAGAAATTTTTTATAAAATAATAAAAAAAGCCAAAAACAAAATCAACCCTAATTTTTTACTTTTAAATTAAGTTCTAATTAAAAAAAAAAAAAACACAACTAAAAAAAAATTAAAAGCTAAACCTAATTCTCAATTAAAAATAATAAATTTAACTAAAACGCTTACTAAAGACTTAATTAAAGACTAACTATGCGAATACTAGAGGGACTAATGGAGCAAAGAGACTAACTGATGATGGACTAACTAAAAAAAACAATAAAAAACTAAAAATTACAAAACCAGTCCCTGAGGACCTAACCCGACTTCAACTTAAATCCTATTAAGCCTTAAAAATAAGTTGAGAACAAAAGGTGCTTAAAATCAAAAACTTATAAAAGCAAAGTTGTAAAGGAAGTATAGGTGAACACAACTTTAATAAAAAACCCATGGTCTGAATCTCAAGATAAGCTCTAAAAGAGCTCTCAATAAGCTGTTAACAGAAATCTAGGGGTTTGGGCTATGTTTTACTAAAACAGCTATAATAAGCTCAAATTAAGCTTAATGTGAAAAAGGAAAAGAGTTCCAGGAAGCTTATGAGATGCTTTATCTATGAATGCAAAGAAATCTAAGCTAGAAGTACTTTTAAGCAACTAAAATTGAGCATGAACTAAGCAAACTCAGAAAATAAGCAGGATAGCACAAAATCCAAATAAGCTAAAAACCTTAAAAAGCTAAACTAGACTCTAAAACTTTAAGGACTTATTAAACTACTTATAATCTATCTAATTAAGCTATAAAATCTAGACTCATAAGCTAAATTAACAAATTAAAATCCTAAAATTTCTAAGTACTGTTTTTGGTTTTTTTAAAGTTTTTTAGTTACTTTTGACAGCAAAATAAGCTAGGAGAATAAGTTAGAAAATTTATCCTAAGCTTATTTATATTAAGCTATAACTAGACTTTAAGATGCTAAAAGATAAGCTATTAAATCCTACAATTACTGGCTTAAAATTGGGATTTGAATATCAGCAGTACTAAGTTAGTTAGTACTTCTGGTACAATTGACAGCTAAATTGAACTAGGAAAGTAACTAGAAAATATTAACTAAGATTAAATCTAAATAAGCTATAGCTAGACTTAATTCCTACTGATTGAGACCTAAGGTCTTACTTAAACTTAACTAAAAGCTATGCTAAAAGTAGCAGTACTAACTTATGACAGCAGTATTAACTTGTGGTTAGTACTGGTGTACTTTTGTGGATTTTGGCAGCAACTTAAGCTAACTAATAAGCAATAAATCTAAAACTATTACCTAATCTATATTAAGCTATATCTTGATTACTTCTAACTTGAATTTAAAAAAAAAACTAAATCCTACTTTTTAGTTAGTACCGGTGCACTTTGCACAAATGCAAACCAAGAGTGCAGGTTTCCTAAGGGAGACCTGCACTTAGATTCACTCAAATAGAGTGTATAAACACAATGCAAGAAAGATCTAAGCCTTGGTAGGCTTACTAGATCAACAAGTCAAAGTTAAATTCAAAGATAATTTCCCCTGGTGCTGGCACCAACATAATAAGCCATAACTATTTCAATTTAGCAATCTAAACTCTAAAATCTTTTGGAAACTTAATTTCTTAGAAAAACTGAACTGACTCAAAGTGTTTGCACAAATTAAATTGACTTATTGTGGTCAAACTAGCTTAATCCAAACACCCCTTTAAGACTATGACAGTTTTGATTAAGCTACTAAATTTGAAATCCAGTAAACAAGTGCTTAATACCAGACAATTAACAGATTACAACTACTTTAATAAGCATGACTTAACAACTAAATAAGCAATAATCTAAGACTTAAGCTATTTTACTATATTTTTGGTTTTTTAGAGGTTTTTAAGACAATTATATGAAAATCTATGATTCAAACTAAGAAAGTTAAAAACAGATAAACTATTGAGACTAATTAGCTAAATAAAACACAAATAAGCAACAATAAGCAAACTTAATAAGCAAATAGCAGATTCTCTGCAATATAGGAAAGCAAAGAATATCACTATTTAAAGCTAGAATTAAAGGAAATGAAAGAGAAACTTACAAACTCCTCTTGCTAAACAAGAGGACCAATAAAGGCAGCTACAAGCTCTCCTAGCTTATGAATAAGCTAGGAGTTAAGTCCTTGAGAACCCTTCCATGTTTGGTTCTCCTTCCAAAAAGCCTAATAATCCACATGTGTAAGTTAAGATGATTAAAGGTTTAGATATGATTAAATCTGAATTCAATAAACTCTATTTCAGCTTATAGACTGAAAGAGCTTAAATGAGCTTATTAACTTATTGAGACAATTTGGCTTATTAAGAGAGCTTTTGAATAAAAAGAAAAGAGAGCTTATAAATGACTTAAACTAAATTTCATTAATGAAAGTTACTGATTACATTACTTGAAAAGGAGATTACAAAACATTTTAAGAAAAATACGAAATTTAAGCTAGACTAAAAATTACTAAAAAACTAGATACTGGGTGTGTGAGAAGTGAGGCCTATTTATAGGCTGCCTTGGAAGATTCTAGCCCTCTTGCCCTGCTCTCTAAACTTTCAATCCTGGCCAATCATTTCTTCAATCATATAAGCATCAATTGTGGCCGTTTGATCAAGCTGTGGACACCTGAAGATTGCCAGCGTGTCAATCCATTTATGTGGACGTTTGTGCTTCTTTTTGTGAGTGTTATTTAGCACAAAGCCCACATGTCCATTGTGCTTTTTCTTAGTTCTGCGTGTCCTTGGAGCTTGAGAGAGGGCTAATGACTCTCTTGATTTGACCTTAATGACCCTGCCATTGAACTTGAGCTTCCTTGAATTGACTAATGCACCCTTTAATTTTGATTTGCCCTTTGTTTTATCATGGGAGGTGAAAGGGGAGCGATGGTTTCTGTGATAGTAAAAAGTGATTTGCGCCATTTTTGATAGTTAAAAACTGTTGGACTTTGCGTGATTTGCAAAATATGGCCTTTGTTCTTCCTTTTCTTCTTTTCTTGTTAGAAACCACTTTTGGAAATTACAAAACTGGCCCTTGTGGTTGTTATAAAAGGAAATGGGCTAAGTTAAATGGGTTTTGTTGACTTTTATTGACCATCTTTGACTGGATTTGACTTTTCTGGCTTCGGCTTTGAATTCTTTCTGGATTCTCGTGTCCGTGCTTGCCCGTTTTTGATTGTTTTCTTGTGATTTGTGATATATCCGTACCTGCACACACAAAACACAAATACAAGCATGTTTTTGCCTATTTTTGGTCTGTTTTGGGTTTAATTGGGTTATTTTAGGCATAAATGGATATTGTCATTCCTACAACTTATATCAAATTTCTCCAAACTAAACGATTCGTGTGTCCTCACGCATTATCACTATGCCTTATACCAAATATCTCGAAAATTTTTTTTTTTTTCCCCAAACTAAACTTTGAAAAGTAGCAATAGATTTTGTTGACGAGAGATTAAGAGAATCACAAGTTATAAAACACCCGATTTCCCATTTTCTAAGATTTTTCTCTTTTTATGATTTTTTCTTGATAATTAGCTTCCTAACTACAACTTATTTGTGTTGACATAATGTATTGTTTTCATTACCTCATTGGTAACTTTTAGGATCATAGAACAAAAGCACAATTAAGTGTCTAAAATGATAATTCATCATCCCCCGTATTTTCACTTCTCCATGCTAAGCTTAAAAATAAGATCACCGTTAATTACGATCTAAGATGCTAAAACTACTTATAATTACAACTTGTGAATTCCTCTTCCCGACATAAATTATATATTTAGGTGAGTGTGTTCAAATTAATTTAAACCATTAAATCCACTATTAATATAGATGAAATCCGAACCATGCTTATTGGGCAAATATGTTAAATAACTTAGAGAATCACATCAAAGCAAACAAAAAACCTCCTTAGCTAAGACATCGTTGGTTCACTTGTCCCATGAATGACTTTCTTCTCTAGCGATCCCACCGTCATCGGGTAAGTGCTAAGGCTTTTGACACCCCATCCGGAGAATACTAATCGAAACGTATGAATTTCCGATGAAAAAGCTTTGTAGACTTTTGCAAACCTTAGCTCAAAAGAATACCTTGGTTTTTAGAAAATGAAACTCTTTTACTATTTATTTTCTAACTTTGCTCAATATTATTTCTATTTACTTTATGTAGGTAGGGAATTGGTATCACTTTTCTTTCGACTGACCATCGGCCTCGCCTCCGACCAAGAGCTCGCGTATTTATTATTGATACAACCCTTAAATTATACATCCTCATCCTTTCTTTCGATGTCACACTGGAGCGAACCGACAAATGCCCATTGTACTTTATTGCGATGGAGTGTGTATATTATATATTAACACTTAAGGATTGATATATATGGCTTCCTTTTTTTTCACCAACTACATTTTATAGTTTTTTTTTTTTTGCAAATAGAAGAATTTTCGTGTTAGAAAACCAGTACATATACTTGACCTAAAATTCTTATTTACAAATGATGTTTGACTCTATCATCGGATAAAGGTTTTTTTCTCTAATATGTTGATTGATTTAAGAGTAAAACTCTAATTGCAAAAATTAAAGTGAACACGTATAATTAATCATTGTTAAGAACTCCGGGGAAGAAAAGGTCACAAGTTATTCTTATAAGCTTTAAGATTTTCCAAATAAACTTTGCTTTGCATCTAATTCGTAAACAACACTATCATTTCCTATTCTTCACAAATAGAAATTTGCAATACTTAGCTATATAAATATCCAACTCGCATTATTTAAAATCTATGAGATTAGCACAAGTCTTCATTTACTAAGATTTCAAGATCTAGCATATGTTTAAAGTCTATATGAGTCTAGCCAAACATCCATATTAATTGTTAAGGGAGAAAGCTAGAACTCTACACGTACGATCGGGTCAAAAATTACTTCTTATTCTTACCAACTGGAAACCTACATTTTAGTCTTAACACATTTTTTTTTATATTCAACTAAATAACAAGACTGAAAAATTTTAAAAATTTTGCTAATTTTGTGGGAAAACGGGTACGTGAGAACAAAACAATAAGCAAGCAACATCAAATCGATAGATTCCCTTCCCCAAACTAAAACGAAACATTGTCCTCAATGTTTAAAGTCGGGTTTCTACGTAAATCTAAGCCGTTTATGAAGTATGCAAAGATAAACGTTAATCGATATTGATGAAAGGATATCGGATCTCCCCAAACTAATTCACACAAAGAATGAGAAGCTTGAGTAGAACGGGAAAAATCAACCGGACACGAGAGGCTTCAAAGAATTTGTTGGTTCGATCCTACAAAAATCACAACAAACAAATAACAAACATCGAGAAATCGGAGAGAGTACAAGCCTCTCTCAACACAACACATTAGAATAGAAAATAGAAAGAAAATAGAGATGATAAGCATGGGGTGAACTCCCACGAAGCGGCTTGTTTTTTATCACCGAGTCGCAAGCTCGACTCGATCCCTGAATTTAGTTGTCCTTAGGGAAAGTCTGGAGGTCCGGGATAACCAATGGTGGTGTATCCCCTCCATAGTAGTGCTTAAGACGGTGGCAGTTGACTTTGAAATTAGAACCATCGGTATGAGACAACTTGGCAGTGCCATAAGGATAAACTTCGGTGATTGTGAAAGGTCCGGACCATCGGGACTTGAGCTTTCCGGAGAAAATCTTTAATCGGGAGTTGAAAAGCAAGACTTGATCACCAACATTGAAGATTCGGTTCTTTATCTTGGAATCGTGTAGCTTCTTTGTCTTCTCCTTGTAGATTAGTGAATTCTCGTAAGCTTGATCACGAAGTTCGCTAAGTTCATTAAGCTGAAGCTTTTGATGATCGCCCGCGGTCTTTAAATCGAAGTTGGCATGCTTGAGAGCCCAATACGCTTTGTGTTCTAGTTCGACTGGTAAATGACACGTTTTTCCATAGACTAACTTGTATGGAGTACATCCGATTGGAGTTTTGTAAGCAGTTCTAAAAGCCCATAATGCATCATCTAACTTATCTGACCATGAGGCACGGTTTTCTCCTACCGTCCTCTCTCTAAATTCTTTTGAGACCCGATTCGTGACTTCAACTTGAATCCACTCGGTTTTATGGGTGTTTGGTTAAGGAGTCGAAAGACGATGGGTGACACCATTTTTAGACATCCAACCTGATTCAAAATTTGTCATTACAAAATGGGTCCCACGGATTGTTTATGATTGCCTGTCTTGGAGCACCGAATCGGTGAGAAAAGGGATTTTATGTACTTAAACAAACTTACCTCTAGATCGTTTGGTGGGAGCACTTTTGCTTTAACCCATTTAGAAAGATAATCGACGGCTAATAGAATATATTTGTTACCTATAGATGATGGAAGGTCCCATAAATTCGTTACCCTAAACAGCGAAAAATTTCACGCAAACTTGGATTGCGTTGGGGCATCTCATCACGTTGAGAGATTTTGCCTTGTCTTTGACATGCATCACAAGATTTGATCAATTCGTAGGCATCCTTATAAATCGTAGCCAATAAAAACTGGCCTATTCAAAACAAGATCTTGGCGGTAAATAAAGTTCGCGCACCGTAGTGTCCCCTCTCGGTGTACACTGTGACAAGCTTCGCGAGAATTTCGAGAGCTTCTTTGCGCATCTCACCACACCTTCGGAATTATTTGATTCCGCACAAGTCTTGAAAAAGAAAGGGTCATCCGAATAATGTTTTACTCTTTTAAAGAAATTGTTTTTCTCTTGAGTCGTCATTCCTTTTTTAATGAATTTCCCCGTGTGGTAGTTAGCAATGTCGGCGAACCACGAGGTACTTTGGTCTTTGGAAGTTAACACACTTAAAGTCTCTAAAGGAAAAGTCTCGGTAATCTCTTTTGGATCAAAAACATTCTCGTAAGGGTTTTCGAGACGAGAGAGGTGATCGGCTGCATAGTTTTCAGCACCTTTGGTATCGATAACTTTAAAATCAAATTCCTGAAGAAGTAAGACCCATCGTAGCAATCGTGCTTTGGCGTCTTTTTTGTTAAAAAGGTATTTCAAATGCGGAGATGGTCTGTGGTAAACAACACCTGTTTTAGTTCAAGAATTAGATACGATCAAACTTCTCAAAACGCGTAACAACTAGCAAGCGTTTCTTTTCGGTTGTTGTGTAGTTTGATTCTTGCGTCGTCATGGTCTTACTTGCCGTATTGAATTGTGTCGAAAATGCTTCTCAATTCTGCCTTACCCTAGGACCACACCTATTGATATATCACTTGCATTCCTTTGACTAGATTTCAAAAAGGTTGGTTCCCAATTAGGGGCAATGAGAAATTCGAGCTTCGGTTAACTGCTTTTTCAATGTTTTGAAAAGCAAGAATGCTAATTTCTGAAAAAAATGAAAGGGAACGTGTTCTTTTCTAAGTGATGGGTATGGGTCGAGAGATTTTGGAAAAGTCTTTGATAAATCTTCGATAGAATCTAGCATGCCCGAGAAAACTTCGAATTCCTTTAACGGTCGTTGGATGAGGAAGTTTAGAAATTACATCGACTTTGGCCTTATCGACTTTAATTCCTTTTCTAGAGTTCTTATGTCCTAAATCAATGCCTTCTTTAACCTGAAATGTGCTCTTTTCCCAATTTAGTTGCTAATTTGGTAAATCTTCACACTTTTAAGCATTCTATCTAAATTGGCAAGACACGAGGAAAAAGGAATCTCAAAAACTAAAATATCATCCATAAAAATTCCATAGTTTTTCTCTTTTATGTAGTGAAAAATGGCCATATACAAGTTGAAAGTTCGGGTGCATTGAACAAAACAGCGAATGGCATACGACGGTTACGCGAAGCTTCCGTATGGGCTTGTGAAAGTAGTTTTCTCTTGATCTTTAGGGATCAATTGGGGATGTGAAAAAAATACCCTGGAAAAACCATCTAAGAAACAATAAAATTCGTTGTCGGCTAATAGTTTAACATTTGTCCATGATGGTAAAGGAAAAATGGTCTTTTCAAGTTGCTTCGTTTTAACTTCGATAAATCGATACAAAAATCTCCATCCCTTGACTAATCTTGTAGGCCACAATTCATTTTCTTTCGTTTGTGCAAACGGTCTTACACCTTTTTTAGGAACACAATGGACTGGAACCTAACCCATGGACTATCCGAGATTTGGACTAAAATCAATCCTGGTCAAGAAGTTTTCTACTTCTCTTTCTTGTTGACGTTATGTTATTTAGGTTAACCCCTTTGATGTTGGACTGAGGTTCGTAATCATCTCTCTAAAATGATTTAGTGAGAGCAAAAACTATGGATCTATGCCTCGTGATATCAGAAAGTTCCAAGCAATTGTTGATTTTCGGTTTTTCAAAACATTAATGAGTGAGGTCTTTTCATCTTGGCTCAAATCTTTTGAAATTATAAATGGACGCTTGTTATTTTCCTCTAAGAATGCATACTCGAGATGCGGAGGTAACTCTTTGAGTTTGACTTTTGGAATTTCAACTTTTGGTTCATCGAATTAGTAAGGCAATATTTCGAGTGAAGACTTCTGTGGTTCAACAACTTTAAGATCTTTTTGAATTCCAGGTGAGTAATCTTCTTAGTTTGGGTGAGGTAATGGATCATTATTGAGAAGTGCCTCAAGAATGAGAATGTCACCCTCGGATCGTAGTTTCGTAGCATTGAAAACTGGTGAAACTGGTTTATCATCGATTGATATAAAAGCATCAGCTTCCTCAAAGAGTAGAAAATCGCTTTCATCAAACGGAGTAAGTGTTGGAGATGAAGTGGACACAATCGGATCTTTAATATGGTGAAGGATGTCTGTTAAGCAATGGGAATCGGGGAAAGTATCCAAAGTAACTTCTTTATGGAGTACTCTTCACACAGTGACATCGATTAGATCAACCTTTTCAATGATTTGAGATTATTGTATGAAATGGAGCGTGCATCAACCACATTTAAGGGTTAAACGATTGAATCAATATTCCTTAAGAGTAATCTCTCCATTGTACACATTGATTAAGCTATGAGCACGTCCTAAGAAAAGGTCGCCCGTAGAGTAATTAACGGTATCGAGGATTCGGCTATAAAATCAAGAACAACGAAATCGGGGAAAGTAAACTTTCCTACTTTAACAAAAACATTTTCGGCTACACTGGTTGGTTTGGAAATTGTACGGTCGGCTAATTCTAACACCATTTTTGTTTCAGTTAGGCCCGAGAGTTGAAGCTTTTTCCAAATGGATAAAGGCATGAGATTGATACTAGCACCTAAATCGGCAAGGGCTAAGTAACTATCGAACTCTGAAAAATCACATGGGAATGAGAAAATCGACCGGGAGTCACTGTTTTATGGGAAGCTTTTTTTAGGACAATACCACTCGACAATTTTCATTCAAAGGCGTTTTGGTTAACTCAATTAACTTGTCTTTGTTATTTAACATCTTTTTGAACATCGGAGCAAACTTTGGCATATGAATGAGAGCATCCGCAAAACTTAGCTCAAAGTGAAGATTGCGAAATATTTCCATAAACTTTAAAGAAAGAATGTCATCTTTTTCACGAATCTTTTGTTTGTTGAGTCTCGACGGGTAAGGTAAATTAGGTTTGGCTTTGTTGGCAACGAAAGAAGGTTCTTCGATTGGTTCTTTGTCTTTGATTTGTTCCTGGACCAATGGAGGAGGTTGGATGTCTTCGGTGCTCGGTAGCTCCGTATCCTTTGTCAACTCTACTTTCCTTTTCCTCCAACGGCTGTTGGTAATCGGAGGTCCATCGTATGAGGCACCACTACGAGTTGTAATTGCCTTGGCTTTATTTCTTGGGTTTGGAATGGTATTGCTTGGTAAAGAACTTGAACTTGAAGCTTGGTTGGTATTGCCGAAATCATTAATTTTGGTGCAAAGGCTTGTTAACAAATTTGTAACATTTGCCATTTGATTTTGCAAACCTTGATTTTGAATTTTGCATCATTCTTTAATATCGCATCGGTTTGTTTGACGTAGCTTTCAAAATCCGTTTTCTAACATATTTTTCTGGAGGTTGGTAAGGTTACCACTTGAACTGATTGCGTGGTTGATTGGTTGGTGTTTGGTATGGTGGAGCTGATAAAACTTGATTTTGTTGTTTTTGTCGGTTTTGATTAAAGTTTCCTCCACGAGTTTTGTATTGGTTGAAGTTAGAATTGGTTCTTGTATCGTTTTGGTTTGTTGTTCGGGACATTTGTTGATTGAAACCCGGTGGTCTCATTTTGAACTTGCCAAATTGGAAGGCTTGGTTTCTTTCGGAGAAAAGTGCCAACTGTGCGGATTTGTTGAAATTGTTGGATATTGTCATGAAAAATGGGAAAATCGTTTCCTCCTCGAGTTAACGGACAATGGTTAAATTGTTATTCAATATCCAGCAAAGTACATATACTTCCTCAACCCGGCTTTTTACTGGTGCGGAGAGTAGTAACAACTTAAAGCTTTCATTTTCATTCAATATTTTGTTCATCTTGATAGTCATCTTATCCTCAAGAGAAGAGGCTATTTGTTGCATATCGAGAGAATTATTAGAAGGTGAAGAATTAGAAAGAGGAGCATCCGTACTCACTCTTGAATCACCAGCACGACTCCTTGAGTAACGAACTTTTGACTTGCTTTCAATAATCACTAAACCTTCTTGAGGCATCTTGTCTAAGAAATTGCCACCTGCGGCGGAATTAAGGCTCATCTTGGATCGTTTATTTCAAAGAGTTGTAAAAAGTATCGAGTTGGTGTAGTTCTGAGAAGCCATGGTGAGGACATTGACGAAGGAGTCCTTTAAAACGTTCCCATGCTTCGTTAAAGGTTTGTTGGGTTCTTGGAAAAAATTGGTTAAATTTTGTTTTCGGAGATAAGTTGTTTTCGATGGTGGGAAAAATTGGTTTATAAATTTTGAAACAAGGTCGTCCCATGTGAGATAATTGATCTAGAGGTTCCTTGTTCTTAACCAATCTAGGGGACTTCACCGTCCTAGAGAAAAAGGGAAAAGCAAAGCTTCTACCGAAGTGTGCGGAATAACTTCTGGATGTCTAAACGTTTGAAGTGACCTTGTTAAAAAAATCTATGTGATTGTGAGGGTCCTTGTCTACCCGTAAACTTATTACTTTGCACAAGATTGATTAAAGGTTGCTTAAGCTCGAAATTATTAGCATTGATCGGAGGAACAACTATAGCATCTTCATACCCATCGATGGGTGCTTGTAACATTTGGGCCATCGTTCGATTGTCGGCCATTGGAACAACGTTTTGTTCAACAATTGGTTCTTCTAAATCAAATTTTTCAACAACCGGAAGAGTTTGTTGTTGTACGTGTCTTATCCCGACGATTCGCGAACGATTCTTTGTGCGCATAAAAAGGAATAAACTAAAAATTCCAAAAAGCAAAAAACTTTACCACTAAATATTTTTTTTTATTTTTTACAATGAATTTTAACGGTTACACGAAAGAGACTTAAACCAAATAATCAACTACTTCACGGTAGCTCTCGAAAATTGCTTTTCAAGGTGAGCCGTACTTCGTAGAGACACAAATGGCAAGTGTTAAATCTTTGATTACGATTTAGGAACAATTGCAAGTTCACCGGAAATTGAAATGTAATTATCTCATGAAGATATTTATGTTGTGTACGTATTACCAACTTTGTTTATTTTATTTCTTTTCTTAAAGGGACACAATTATACTAATATATTTATATATATTATTTATTTTCTTTTACTTTACATAAAAGAAAGGAAAAATATTTTTTTACTTTTTTATATTTTATGAATTTTTTTGATTTTTTGAATTTTTAAAACAAAAATGAAACTTTCGAGAGTGAAAGGATCTTCAAACCAAATCAACAAACACAAAACGTAGGAATCTTAAACACTAGTCCCCGGCAGCGGCGCCAAAAATGGGTTTGCAGTTTATTATACCTAAAATATATATAAATATTAATACTCTTAAGAAGAGTAATTAAGAAAATTACAAAGTTACCCTTGATAAAATTCACTCTCAAAAATCATTCTATAATATAATATATAATACGTATATTAAACCGGGTAAGTATGATCACCCGGGTCGTTTCCCCAACGACTAGCGAAATTGAAACCACGTTTAAGCTTGGATTCTGATTTGAATAAAGCAAATATATTTTTGATAATCTATATCTACTAAATAAAAGCAATTTAGACAATTAAACAAATACGGGAAACAAATAAATCGTGACAATTAAGAAAGTAAACTAAATTTTAATTCCTAAAAGTGTAAACTAAAATTCTAAACCTAAGATAAGACAAAAAGAAAACTTTTAGAAAAAGAAAGTACCATTTTTGGCTTTTTAGATTGAAAGATATGATAATTCTAAAATTTAAACTAATTAAAAGCTATAAAAAAATATATTAAAAATAAAGTCCTAAAATTTTTTTAAAAATTACACTAGGACAATTTTTTTATGTTTTTGATTTTTTTTTATCTTTTACTTATACTAAAAAGGAAAGGAAAATATTTTTTACTTTTTATATTTTATGATTTTTTTTACTTTTGAATTTTAAAACAAGAATTTTCGAGGACGAAAGGATCTTCAAACCAAATCGACAAACACAAAACGTAGGAATCGTAAACACTATTCCCCGGCAGCGGCGCCAAAAACTGATTCGTAATTTTATATACATATAAAATAATATACTTATAGAGAAATTAAGGAAATCCACAAGTTTCCCTTGGACAATTCCACTCACAAAGATATATAGAATACGTATATTACCGGATAAGTATGATCACCCGGGTCGTTATCCCCAATGACTAGTGAAATTGAAAACTCGTTTAAGTCCGGATACTGATTTGAATTAAGCAAAGATATTTGATTTGGAAAGCTATTACTACTAAAATAATGGACAATTAATCAAATATGGAAAACAAATAAAACGCGGTTATTAATCAAGTAAACTAATTTTAATCCCTAAAAATGTAAACTAAATTTATAAACCTAAGATATGACAAAAGAAAATTTTAAACACAGAAATTACTATTTTTGGCTTTTTAGTTTAAAAGATATAAATTTTCTAAAATTTAAACTAATTAAAACTATGAAAATAATAAAACTATTAAAAATAAAGCCTTAAAAATTTTATAAAAATTACACTAAATAAAGGAGGTGTGCAGAAATTTTATAAAGATAAAAGCCCTAATTTTTATCTTTTTATAAAAGTCTAATTAAACTAATTAAAACTAAACCCTAACTATTAATTAAAACTTAATAAACTAATTAAAAACTAACTTGGGAACTAACTGTGAAAAAGACTTGAGGACTAACGGGCTAAAACAACTAACAGGCAAGGATTAACTGAGAAACAACTAAAACAGAAAAATTACAGGAATGGTCCTTGAGGACTTACCCCGACAACAAACTAAGTCCAATTATAAGCTCAAATTAAGCTTAATGTGGAAAAGGAAAAGAGTTCTAGGAAACTTATGAAATGCTTTATCTATGAATGCAAAGAAATCTAAGCTAGAAGCGCTTTTAAAAAACTAAAATTGAGCATGAACTAAGCAAACTCAGAAAATAAGCAAGATAGCACAAAATTTAATTAAGCTAAAAACTTTAAAAAGCTAAACTAAACTCTAAAACTTTAAGGACTTATTAAACTACTTATAATCTATCTAATTAAGCTATAAAATCTAGACCCATAAGCTAAATTAACGAATTTAAATCCTAAAGTTTCTAAGTACTGTTTTTGGTTTTTTAGTTACTTTTGACAGCAAAATAAGCTAGGAAAATGAGCTAGAAAATGTAATTTAAGTCCTAATATGTATTAAGCCATAACTCAACTATAAGATGCTATGAGATAAGCTATAAAATCCTAACTTCGATGGCTTAATTTGGGGCTTAAGACTCAGCAGTACTAACTTTTGTTAGTACTGCTGATGCAAAGTTCCTTTTTTAAACAGCTGAAATGGCTAAGAAAATAAGCAGTAAAATGAAAACTAAATCCTAAACTATATTAAGCTATATCAAGATTACTTCTAACTTGAATTTAAAAACCTAAATCCTACTTTTACTTAACTAAAAATTAAGCTAAAGGCAACAGTACTAACTTTTGCTAGTACTGGTGGCAGTACTAACTTATTGTTAGTACTGGTGCACTTTTGCACAGGTGCAAAACGAAAATGCAAGTTTCCTAAGGGAAACACTGCACTAAAACACAATCAAATAGAGTGTTTAAACAAAGTCCAAGCAAGGTCTAAGCCTTGGAGGGCTTAGATCAGAATTTCACAAGTAAAATCAAAGGGAAAAATCCCCTGGTACACAGGCGAGCTTATTAAGCCATAAATTCTTTTGAAAATTTTGAGTTCTATAGACTAGCGAACACTAAATGAAAACAATTTTTTAACTGAAAACTTAGCTGAACTCAAGTCAAATAGCAACATTTGAAATAGACTTCTTTAGAGTCAAAGTACACTAAACCAAACACCTCTTTAAGATTATGACAGATTTAAGAAAAGCTTTTTAAGAGAAATCTAATGAACAAATACTGAATACCAGATAAAAACTAACTTAAAACTAACTTAATTAACAAAACTTAACAACTAAATAAGCATTAATCTAAGATCTAAACTTAAAATTAAAAATTTTAACTATATTTTTGGTTTTTTTTAAGAGAGGTATTTATGAAAATAATATGTAAATCTATGATTAAACTAAGAAAATTAAAAAAACAGATAAACAACAAGATGATTATAGCAGATAAAACCAAACAAGCACTAATAAACAAAAGAATAACAAATAGCAGATCTAGTAATAAGAAAGCAAGAATTACTATTTAGACAGCTTTTTGAATAATCAAGAAAGAAGCTTATAAATGAATATAAACTAAATTTCATTAATAAAAGTACCTGATTACATTACTTGGAAAAGAGATTAACACAAACATTTTAAAGGAAATTACATTTAAGAAAAAACGAAATTTAAGCTAGACAAAATTATCTAAAAGAAAACTCCCTAACTACTAACTAACTCTCCCCCGGTGTGTGAGAGATGAGGCCTATTTATAGGCTGCCTTGGAAGATTCTAGCCTCTTGCCTTGTTCTCCAACCTTTTAATCTCAACCAATCATTACTTCAATCATTTGAGCATCAATTGTAGCCGTTAGTTGTGGCCGTTTGATCAAACTGTGGACACCTGAAGATTGCCAGCGTGTCATTCCATTGATGTGATGTTTGTGCTTCTTTTGTAAGTGATTTAGTACAAAAACCCATATGAATTTGTGCTTCTTTTATAGCCGCGTGTGCTCTATACTTGAGATAGGGCTAATGACTATCTTGATTTGACCTTAATGACCCTGCCATTGTACTTGAGCTTCCTTGAATTGACTAAAGCACCCTTTAATTTGGAAAACCCCTTTGATTTTGACCTTGGGTAAACACGGGGAAGATGGGTGAACAGTAACTAGCCTTCGCGCCTTTTTTTAACAGTTAAAACTGTTGGACTTTGGAATAATAGCACAAATGGTCCTTGTGATCTTTCTCCCTTTTTCGAGTTATAAATGACTTTCGAAAATAGCAAGTTTAGCCCTTGTGGTTGTTATAAAAGGACATGGGCTAGGGTTTTGGCTTTTCTGGCTTCGGCTTTGTACTCTTCTGATTCTCGTGTTCGTGCTTGCTTGCTTTTGACTGTTTTCTTGTGATTTGTGATTTATCCATACTTGCATACACAAAACATAAATACAAGCATATTTTTGCCATTTTTAGTCTGTTTTGGGATTAATTGGGTTATTTTAAGTATAAATGGATATGTGTATTTTACACTTATCAAAGTCTCTAACCGTCATGGCGTACTATTCGTCTTCACTTCTAGAAGTCTAACTTTCTTCATCACTAGATTCCTTTTTAGCTTTTAAAGCAAGAGATTTCCTTTCTCCTTTAGCTTTGTGATGCGGGTGTTGTGGACTCACAAGAAGTTTTACAACTCCCTAGACAGTGTATCTAACCTTTGTAGTGTAGTATAGGAAAGACTCGGGGGTTGTTATCGTTCATAACATGTGAAGTCTTGAATAAAACGTAACTAAGGTCTAGGGGTTGAAAGAAGATTATTTTTGTATTTTTTTTATGTT
>BQNB010087483.1:0-10217 GCA_026074375.1 Tanacetum coccineum
CCTATACTACACTACAACGACTAGGTACACTGCCTAGGGGATTGTAAAGCTTCCTGTGAAGTCTTCACAACCTCCACATCATACACATGCTTGAAAAAACTCTGCACAACCACATGCAGTCATTACAAATGACGACCTTTTAACTGAAATTTTAATCCGATTACTTATTTTATGTATTCATCTCTTTACAACCGTATCAAAACAATGGCTAAGAATTCCCACTTCCCCTATTTTCACGCTTAAGCACAACAAAATCCCTAACCTTGGTCCTCCTGCTGGTCTTTTTGTTAATCACCTTAGATCTTTATTTAAATGTGATTTTATGTCGTTAGATTCCAGACTTGACTCAAGAAAATCCACTATGGACGCACATCTTGTGACATTGAGATTCAAATTTACTCTCTAGAGACAAGCAATTGGAGCTTGTGCAGGGACCGGTTTAACTACTTCAGTTTTGATCATTTTGATAGTGCAATCTATCGGAATGACGCCTTTCATTGGCTAGAAACTAAGAATATGCAGCTTAAGCATTACTGATTCGCTCAATATTATAGTCTATATATAATATTGTATATATTATTATATATCATATTTATTATATATATATATTTATATTATATATATAATATATATTATGACTATAATATTTATAAACTAAAATACCAATTAACAAATAATAAGAGTTGTGATTCCGGTTTAAAGAATGTAAATCACTTTAGGAAAAGTGATGACCAAATCTTCCCGAGTCGTATCCCGACGAAGCGTGAATTTGAATATCTCACTTTAAGTTCGTGACCGCGCGAATGAATATTTCAAGATTTAGTTTTAGGATTCTAATTCTACTAACGTAACGCAAATGCAAATAAAGGCAAGCTAAGCTATAATTACAACTGGGAATTTAATGCAATTAAAACAATTAAATTTAATGCCTGAAATAAAACCGAGACCAATACCTAAATATCAAAAATTCTGACCCTAAAACTATTTTTTTTTATTTTTTATAAATCATAAATGACTGAAAATAATTTTTGAAAAAGAAATTATATTTTTTTGACTTTTATTTTATTTATTATGAATTAAAAACATTTTTAATCTAAAAATAATACTAAAAATGCTAAACTATTTTATAAAAATTCCAAAAAATTACTTGAAAGATAAATCTTTATCAATTTTACTAAAGTTTAAAAATTAAAAATGCTAAAAACGGGCTTATAAATAAGCCAGGAAAAAACAAATAAGCTAAAAGGGCTAAAACTGCAAACATAGTTATAAACCAAATTGCCCAAGGGTCTTAACAGAAAAGACCCAGGGCGCAATGGTTAAGGTGTTGGTGAGTTATAGTTGAGGTCTCAGGTTCGAGTCCTACCTCAAGATACTACACAATTCAATTAAAAATTTTTATTTTTCTTTTTCTTTTTTTTAACAGTGATGAACTTAAGTTGTACCTAAATAAGCTCATTGTTGTTAAAACTACTTTGTTTAAAAAACATAAAATAAGCTCAGAATTTAAGCTACTTAAAGCTGTCAAAAAAAAAAATGGCCTAAAAAGCTTAAAAACTTTTAGTCTTAAAATGATTTTGCCAAAAAGCTACTATAAGCTAAACCTTAAACTAAATGAGCCAACTATGGCTTATAACAGACCTAATGAGCAAATCTAAACCAGATTTAAGCAAATCTCTAATTAAGCCACAGATCATGATAAGCAAATATCCTATTTTAGGCTAAAATACTTTAAAAACAATTAGGAAGGCACCTCTTAAGCTAATTGTTTACAAGATACTAAATCATTAAGCCTATCCTTGTTTAGTTAAAACCTAAAAACAGAATTAAGTTTTTAATGCAAAGACAAAATTAAGCCAGAAATTCAAGCATTTTATAAGACACTTAATAAGCTAGAGAAAAATGTATTTGAAAAAGTAAGTTAATGGCAGAAAGTGTATACTATGTTTTTGTTGTTTTCACTTGAGATTTTTTTTAAAAGCTAACATAGGCTATGAGCAGAGTCTAAGAATAAGCTGCTGAGATGGATAGTTAAAAGCTATTGTCTAAGGTCCAAATTAAGCTTAAACAGGTTAAGTTTGTCACCTAATGAGCTTAAGCTATGAAATTCAAAACTTAAAACAACCTTATACTAACCTAAATCTAAGGATCAAAACTGGCTAATAAAGCTTAAACTAAAAATACTAATAGCTAACTATGGCAGATTATGCTAAAACTTAAAATGGCTAATGCAAACTTAACTAGATACTATCTAATGCAAATTAAGATCAGAATGAAGCTAAAATCAACACTTATGAAAGTAATTTTACCAGATTCAAATATAAGTTGTTTTAGAAAACATTAAGAACTCAAATCCTTAGAACTTATAGCTAAATCCTTAAAACTGATATATAGACTTTAAAAAAACATAAGAAAATAGATTATAAGACCATTTACAAGCTTAGTAAACTTGGATTTGAAAACCAAATGAGCTCAAACAACATTAACCAAGGTTAATGTTGCTTGTCCCAAACACTCCTTAATAATCTGTTTTTGCATTTTAAAACTAATTCAGGTTGTAATAAGCTGATATCTATAAAAACAGATGATGAAATAAGTATATTAAGCTTAGATAAGCAATTACCAACCACAATTAAATACTATTTAATAAGCTAACTCACTATGCATATGTTTTGGTTTTTCTAAAACTGTTTTATATAAAAACTAGATCTAATGATTTCTAAACTATAAGCTGACAATATTAAGCAATAATAAGATAAAATGAGCAGAAATAAGCACTAGTAAGCAATAATAAGCAATAGAGATAAGCTAAAACAGTTTTAAGCTATAAAATGAAATATGAAGAGTACCTTGTCCTTTGCTCAAAACAAGGACTTATAATGCTCTTTAGAGCTTAATCTACAAGCTCCAGCTTGTTGAAAACAAGCTGGTAAAGTCCAATAAGCCCATCTAAATCTGGCTTATCTTCCAATGATAAGCTGAGGTAATTTGTGAGTAAATTGATGATTGGCTTATTCAGTTTAGCTTTGAGCAAGCTAAACTGAATAATAACTAGCTTATTAATTAACTAAGAGCTTAATGAGCTTATTAGGTAGTATCCAAACACATGTTTAACAAAATTTCTTAAAGTAAAAATAGAATTTAAAGGCACAATTTAAATGAACTGATACTTTTATTAATATTGAAACGTTTACAAGCTTTTAAAAGAAGAAGTACATTAAAACGAAACAATAAGCTAAAAGTTTACAAAATTAAGCTACCAAAAACTACTAAAAGCTAGACATCTCTCTTTGTGTGAAGCCTCCTCTATTTATAGTGAGGAGGGGAACCTTCTAGCCTTCCAGGAGCGTCCAAGCCTTCAATCCTAGCCCTTCAATCTTGACCAAACCCCAAGCAATCATTTAGAACCCTTGGATCATGTGCCAGCTATCATCAACCAATCATTATGCTTAGGATTGCCAGCGTGGCTAAATGGGGTGATGTCAGGTTGTGTCAGGGACTTTCTAGAAGCAATAGAGCGTGTGAGAGTAGAGAGATTTACCCTGCGTGTGTGTTGTTGTAAAAATGAGAGGGAAGTGAGATGAAAATAATATATAGTAACATTGACCAGGTGTTTTATGAGTTTGACATGGAATGGGCTTTTGTTATTTGTTGGGCCAGGAATGGGGTTTTGGCCCTGGATAAGGATTAATGGATTTAAGGAAATGGATTTGTTATCATTTAAGGGCTTTTGATTTTAGGCTTATAAGCTAATGGGCTGACCCGGCCTAATAAAATAGGTACGGGTTGGCCCATTAAGGATGCATACGCCTTCGGCCTCGATTTCTCACGCTCTTTTCATTCCCGTGCTCGGTTTTGTCCGTTTTGCTTCGTTTTTGTCCTTTTTGTGACATATCCATACCTGCAAGACACAATTCACGAAATACACATATACAATGCATTTTTTTTATGTATTTTTGGTCTAGTATTGCACGTCATTTTTTGTTCGTTTCTTTTAGGTAATAATGTATTTGTTTTTAAGCACTATACCAAAATCACCAAATACTAAGATATTGCCGTTTGTCTATTCACGCTAAGAATTAATCTGTCCGTAATACACCACTTAGAAAACAAAAATTTTAACCCCCTTAGATAATTTCCTCGAAAAAAAATGTAGCGAAGTATTCATCTATATGGGGATTAAGAATTCAACCGTTTTCAAAAAGTCCACCCCGTTTTTTACCATATTTGCCATTTATTATTATTATTCGTACATATCATAACTTTAAGGATCACGGAACAAGAAACACTAAAAAGAAAAATTCATCGCCCTTAATTTTTCACCCGCCCCAAACCAAGCTTAAAAACGAAATCATTGTTAAATACAAGTTAAGATGCTAACACTACTCATAAATGCTAATTGTAAATGCATAGCTACTTTCCGCTCCCTTATTCCTAAATGCTCTAAAGATTTTATTATTATTATTGGTGATTGATAAGTGCTTAATTACACATATCTTTTACCTCTAAAAACGAGCTTAAATGACCAAAAACAGACAAAAACTGCCAAATATATGTTTGTTTTGCATTTGTATTGTGCAGGAAGTGGATATCATCAAAAAGACAGAAAACCAAGCCAAAATGACAAAACTGAGCATGGAATGGAAAAAAGACTTGCAATATCAAAGGCCAATAAGTCACAAAAATGACAAAGTCTAGAGTCAATACTGAAGAATCAGCACTGTCAAACCGGTCAGCCGGAACTGAGATTTACTATTGGATACAATCTTAACCCATCTGATGGGCCGGGAAAGCCCAATAGTATATTTATGAAGACTGTGAAGACCAAATGGGCCCTCAATCAATTACAACAGCCCATTTGTGTGCAATTGACAAAGACTGTGAAGACTTTGAAGGCCCAATCCTAGCCCAGTTACAGCCAATCTCAGCCATTGTACACACAAAACCCACTTCATAACCTTATTGGGCTTGAAAAAGCCCAATAACCCCACCTAAACCTTATTGGGCCCAGACACACTCAATTGGGCCCAATACAAGCCCAATGGGCCCAACACAAAACCCAAGCCCAAAACACCTTTTTTATAAAACTCAAGGACCAAAAATGTAAATTTTAAAAACCTTGTTTTATAATTAAAAATGATAAAAATAAAGAAAAGGGCCAAAAATGCCAAAGTTTGAAAGTTGTTTTAAAAAAAGAAAAAATAGAAAAATAAAACACAAGGGCTGTTTTGCAATTTTCCAAACTTCCTTTTTTCTTTTATCCCTTTTAGTTATAAAACAGCAGGGACCATTATTGCAATAGTCCAAAACCTCTCTTTATTCTTTTCTTATAAAACCAGAGGGGCCAAAAGTGACACTTTCCAAACTCTATCTATAACTAAATTTCGGCTTAAATAAAGTGAAAAGAGAGAGAGAGTTGAGGGACCATCTTTGCCTCTTCCCCAAACATTACTTTTAAACCAGCGAACCATAACTGTACCTCAACCCACTTTCCCGCCAACCTCAAACAGCCCTCTCCCATGGTTTTTCTTGCCATACCACCTCCCAAGTACTACCACCAGCTCACCCTCACCAATCCCCACTTACCCTGCCCCTATAACCCCTTCCCACTTGGAAATCACACAACCCGAAGCACCCCATCATGGTACGAGGAACGATGCAGGACCAACACGGAAGGGTTGGATTGAATTGTGAGGTCTTTTCCCTCTCTTCACTACTCCTCTATAAATAGAAGGCTAGGACTTCATTTTTCTGTTGTTGATTTTGTTTTTAAACATTTACTTTGTAATTGTCCGTTTTTAAGCAATTTAAGCTTTCATTTTAAGCACTTAAGCTTTTAAGCTCTTGTAATCATTTCCTTTTAACTTGTACTACTCTAATTCAGCAATACAATTCGTTTTACACATTTATTAAGCTTTTGTTTTCAAGTATAAGTCAAATTTCATCAAATAAGCTTTAAATAAGCTCGTTTGAGCTTATTCCTTTTAATAAGCTCAATTTCAGTTTATTTTTGTTCTTAAGCACTAATAATCTCAGTCTAATCATTTACATCAAGAAGATGATCACTTAAGGTTGATAAAGCTCATTTTCAAGCATCAAAAGAGCTAATAAGCTCAAATTTCAGCTTATTGAGTTTTAAGCCTTGGTTTAGAGGCAAGGTGCCATTAGGAACACTGAGCTTCTACTCTTGGATAGCTCTAGTGTGAAGATTCTTCAAAAATAAGGTTTAACTCTCTCAATCCCAAGTTAGCATTTACTTAGTTTCTCATTTAGCTTATTTCAGTTATAATTGCCTATACTTGTGCTTATTCCTGTTACATTTAGTTTGGATAGCTGTTAGTTGTGATTGTTCTAAGTTTTCTAAATCTTAAAATTCATTTAGCTTTCATATTTACATTTCTGTCATAGCTAGTGATATTATTAGCTTCATAGAGAAACTAGCTTATTCCTACTAATAAGCTAGGCATTTTAAAGTTTAAAAAGCTTTCTTAGGTTAGTTTAAGTAAGAGTAGATATTAGGTTTAAGCTGCTTTAGTTTTAAAATAGATTTTAAGTAGATTATAGTTTTTGACAGTTTTATTAAGGAGTGTTTGGGATTAGGACATATTTGACTCTTAAAGTCAAATTCACTTTGTCAAATTCTTTCCTTCAGCTGAGATGGATCATATTTTTAAGTTTTAAAAAGCTTTTAGCACTTAGTTAGTAAGATTCAATAGTTTAGAGCTTATAAGTCTTGTGCCAGCACCAGGGCATATTTCAGTCAATGGACTTTTAGATTTTAGGGTAATAAAAGTATTTTAGAGGCCAAGGTTGTTCTTAGCACACTAGGGATCATTGAGTAAAGTGTTAAACTCAAAATTTTAGGCTGCATCTTTGTGCAATGCCAATTGCACCAGCATGTCAATTGCATCAGCAAACCACAACATATCAGCATGATTTTTGCCATTTTTCACTTTGAATTTTCTAAATTTCTTGAGAAGTTTTATAAAACCTTTTATCTAGGTTGATTTTAGTAAACTAGGTTAGCTTATCTTCAAAATCTCAGCTTATAAAGTTTGATAATAAGCTTTCTAGCTTATGTGAAAAAAGCTCTAAAACAGTTTCACTAGAACTAGCACTTTCTCATGTCAATTTTCTTTCTAATTTTGTTAACTCTAGGTTAAATTTAGTTTAGAATCCTTTAAAACACATCTTAGGCATTAATAAGCATCCTCTGTTTTTAAGTTTCATCAAGAAATAAGCTGGGAATAAGCCTAAATCCAAAACAGTCTCTAAACCCCTACTTTCTGTGACAGAAACTTACAGCTTATTTTCTAGCCTATTCTTTGGTCTAAAGTTGAAAGTGCCTTTATTAAAGTTGTTAGAAATAAGCTGTTCTATAACTTTGTAGTTTTAAGTTTTTGCTGATTCTCATTTTTTAATAAGCCAAAATTAAGCAATAAGCTAGGGTCTGTTTAGTACTTTCTTCATAGTTCAGGGGAACCCGTTTTCACTATAGTGTAAATTTTCCCTAGTTACCCCGCCTACCCTTCTCTTTCCTTTCTTTCACTTTCTACCCTGTTTTTCTTAGGAAAATAAAATAGAATTTAATTTTTAGAAATTAGTTTATAAAATTAGGTTAAAAGTTTTAATTGGTCAAATTAGGTAGCAATTAGGTCATAAAATTTGGGGCTTTTTGTGCCATTATATTTCTGCACCACACTAGTCTAGTATTTTAAAACCAAATTTTAAATTTTTCCAATTAAAGTTGAATTTTTTCTAGAAACTTAAGATAGATTTTTATGGATTACTTTTTTCTTATAAAAATCATAAAAAATAGAAAAACAGTTGAAAAATTAAAATTCTTTTTGCAATAATTTTCTTTTTAAATCTAGAATTTTTGAAAAATAAAAGTAGAATTTTAGTGATAATTTTTAGAAAAAGTTTATTTTTGTTAATTCATTAAACTTTAGAAATTCATAAAAAATTCAAAAATAGTTAAAAAATTCTAATTCTTTTTCCTAAAATTTTCATTTTAAATTTGTGATTTTTAGGTATAAAATTTGTTAAAAGTTGTGCCTTAGATTTTAAATTTCAGTTTTAGCTCGCATTATTACGTATTGTGCATTTAAATTTCGTGCTATTCCATTGTTTTTAGTTTGTGCTATTAAATTTTGTAGTGTAATCAACAAATCAAAAATCTTTTACTATTCTAAACTCGATTCCGAATTATTCCTAAATTCTCAATTCACGATTTCGTTGGGACACGACCCGAGGAAAAGTACTTCCCGGATAAAAATATACGAATTGTGTTTTCTTTTGGGAGATTTTTACCTTATATTTCTCTTGTTTGAGAAGTATTTTGGAAAAGAATTCTTACGAGATTAATACTATACGTATATAAATTTGCTTCTACACCAATTCTACTTTGTCAAATCATGATACTGGTAAGGTATCCTCAAATGAGTCACAAAGAAACACAACTGACCACTCAGTTGTTGTCTTTGACTCTTCAGCAACTAATTATGATTCAGCTGGTGAATCTTCATTCTGTAGTACCCCTTCCTCCACTGGAGAAGCTGACTGGTGCTGAACCTGTTTCTGGACCAAAGACTATCAAATCAATTTTGAAGTCAAAATCCACATTCAAAGTTGAAACTTTAAAAGGTATCACAATAAAAGAACCTTCCTCAGCTCTTGCTAGAGGCAACAAAAGTTCTTCAGTTTCTAAAACTAACTCAGCTCCTGCTTGTAAGTTAAAAAAATGTGAAAATGGAAGATGATCCTCCCTTGGCTATTGTAATGAAAGAACTCAATGAACTAAAATTACAAATTAGCAAGAATAAATCATCTTACTTCAGAAACAAGAACTCTCAAGAGGTTCCTCCCAATGTACTTTAAAACAAGTACAAAACTTAATTCAAAATGAATTATGAAATGTGTGGACAAAACAATCATCTCTCTGAGAATTATTTTGAAGTCTTGTTTTGTAAAAAGTGCAAGAGAACAAATCACAGAACATGTGATCATACTAAATTTATGTGTTCCATGAATATAAATCAGTATCATACTGATCAAGGTGAATCTTCCTCAAGATCCAGACCTGCAAGGCCAGCAATACCTTTTCCTTCCTGCATATATTGTAGATATAATGATCACAAATCTGATAATTATGTATACTATCCCATATGTGAAATATGTGGAAGATATGATCATGATACTCATGGTCATAACATGATTATTTCTCTAAGAAGAGGAATCAAACCTAGAAACCCTCAACATGTCACAAAGAACTGTGAAACATGTGGTAGCGATGTTTATACCATATTTGATCACAAGTGGTTCTGGAAAAGAGAAGCTCTTCAAGCTAAGAAAGTTGAGTCTTTCAAAGCAAGTAAGACTGAATCATCAAGTGCTCTAAGATCAAAGACTCCAACTAAAAGGTGGGTTTCTAAACAAAACTAATCATCATGACCCTATTTTGTGCAGTGTAACATCAGGTGATCTTTATCATGTGTGAACAACTGTCGTTCAAAACATACATTACCTGCACAAATAAGGGATGTACCAGGACCCTGAAGGAATGTATGGAAATAACTCCACATACACCATTGAAGGTTATGGTTATGGTATAGTTTTCAAAAAGGGAGGGAAAGTAAATGTTCCACAGCATAAACACTGAAATGCTTTTAACAACTGAGAATTCTTCATAAAACCTTATGAAAAAAAATTCACTGTTATTAAAGCAGAAATCTCACCTGACCAATATGGTCAAAATGATCAAATTGATTACAATGATAAAAAATGATCATCCATTTCAATCTGATGAACTCATTAATGATGATCAGATTGAACAAAAAACATACCAATGAAAATTAATTTCATTGATAACCTCACAAAACTAAAGGTGTTCAGATTTATGAACTCTTATCATCTCTAAATAGAAGATACTTCAGCATACGATACAATTCTAATTCTTTTCAATAAAGAAGGAACCTGACATTGTAATCATATAGCATAAATCATGATAAAATCCTACTCTAGTTGCAAGACTTGAAGCAATCAGGATCTTTCTTGCCTTACCACATACATATACTTCATAGGTTATCAAATGGATGTCAATAATACATTCCTTAATGATAAACTAAAAAAAGTATATGTCAAACAACCTCTTGGTTTTGAGATAGAGTAAATTCATCAATCATGTCTGCAAAATTAGATAAAGCCCTTTATGGACT
>BQNB010087483.1:11742-24921 GCA_026074375.1 Tanacetum coccineum
TTATAGTGAATTCACCAAGAACGCCTATTGTTTCAGATCTTATAGCAAATTGAAATAGTATTAGTAGAAATCCCAAACAATTGCTTGTATGTAAGCATAAGCCCAAATCCCAAACTACCTCTTATTTGCACGGTCATAAACACACACTAAAAAGTAAGCAAATACTACATTAACAACCATCAGTTTAGAAACTTTAAAGTTTAAGCGCAACATATAATTAGCACGGGTACCTTTTAATAGCGGCAGTTTGGTGTCAAGGTTGTACGCGACACCTAGCTGATCAAATGCTCGTCACCCATTATACCACGTTCTAGTGGTCGTTCCGGTGATGTTCCTCAAACCATCTTACACAATCTTTCATTTCGACAACTACAATGATGCTATACCCAGAACAGTCTTGTGCAATAGCTCGGATGTTCATATTAGCCTGCATTGCAAGAAACTTGTAGACGTTATAATCAATAAAAAAGTAAAATCCACATTCAAAGAATAGACTACATTCTTCTTGTAATTCACCTCAAGAAGATGCTCTTAATGCATTCCCATCAAAAATCGCTTACCTGCCCAATTCATACTATATCAGAAAAGCACTTCTTGTCTTCAACCACTTTCTTGTCATTGTGAAGTGGAACCCAAAAAATGGAATAAAGAATGAGAAAGTTACAATTTTGATTATAGGAGATTAATAAAATCCTGCTTACGTTTTTTATATGTTGTTCGCGTGTGGCGTACATACTTCAGTTGCTTTATGTCTTCTGATATGGACTCAGAATCTATTCTCCAATAAGAAATTTCAACCACCAATAACTGAACCTAAAACACGAATACATGATCATAAGGTACTAAATTGCATTTAGAAAATTTTAGATCAATATTTGTTACCTGCTCTTTCTGCATCGGATGTAGTGTTCCCATCTTTCCTCACATCTTTCCCTTTCCAATCTTTTTTGACCTATGAAACAACATCACACATCAAAATCACTTACTGATTTTAACAAAATCCTTGAGTTGCAATAACTTGTTGAATTTTTTTTACACATAATCAAAATGAATTTAGATCATAGAGATATTTACTTATTTCAATTAAGAAAACATAACCTTCTTCTTCTTCCTCCTTCTCCACTTTCACCATGATGGTTTTGCATGCCAAAATGATCCATTCAAAGAAAACATCAATATCTAAAATCACATCATCAAAATCGCAAACTAAAATCAAAATCTTATAAAAAACCATTAAAATCTACCAAAAAAGGTAGTAAACCATGGGTGCTTGCTACCTGTTCGTCGTCGCCCATCTTTCTAGCTGATCAAATCTGCTATGCCGTCGGATTCATTTGTGGTGGTGGTGTTTGGATCACTGATATCTATATGGGGGTATATGTGTTAGGGAAGCTTCTAAGAATTGGGGAAAAGCTGTATCCGATTTTGTGGAAGAACACGTATGTATATACGTGTTTCATTATCAAGGGGAGTAATCAGCATAAAGGATTAAAAAACTGAATAGAATGAATAAAATATAGGAAGCTACTGTTCATCCTGAGTAAGGAAGGGATAAAATATTAAAGTTACTGTAGCTTTGTGTGTAGTTACTGAAGCAAATGTGAGAGGAACTAAAATGACTTTTAGTATATAACTACTATAAATATGAAAAAATATATTATTTAAGTTAATTTGTATGTTTATTTATTATGCATTAAATAAATAATTACTTTAAATATGTAAATAATAGTTTATTTAAATTGGCTTAATCATTGTCGAGTGAGCATTGTTTAGCAAAATATTTAATAAAATGCACCTTAAAAACTTTTAATCTTGTGTCTACTACCTAAAGTTTGCAATATCCATCTTGTGAAAAAACTATTTTGCTTTTCACCTTATCCTCTTATAGGACCATCTTTAAAATGACTCTTAGAAAAGATGGACAAAGACATAGGATAATATCTTCTAAAAGCAATGATACGTGAGAGTTTTAATCTTTCCAACATATGCATACTTTACTTGCGAGATTTGTTCTAATCATTGTATGATTGAGCTTAACATGATTTACATTAATCACGGTTTTAGATAGTGTTTGATCAAAACTTAAAAAGTCTTAATTGAAAAATATGTAAATTAATTAAGGAACCGTTTGGTTTGTTGTTGTGAATCACAAACGATATGGGTATAGGTATATAGTGGAATGACAATGAATGCATCATTCCGATATAAGTTGTTTGGGTCGACTAATAATGTTTTGGTAGATATCAACAAACTGTAACGTATCTTCATCATTACAATTGAAAATTCAACAAAAAAAAGAAAAAAAAAGACAGTACATGATTTTCAGAAGAAAAAAAAGAGATTATTCCTTTTAGCTTAGATACTATCTTCATCTTTGATTCAAGTTTCACAAATATAAAAAGTCAAAGATATATTTGATATCATCTTCATATCAGTTTCTCACAATCAACATCCTATATTATTATTTTACAAATTTCTTAATCTATAATATTAACATTCAGTTTTAGCTCTAAAGTTGATAAATTTATTTGATGTAAAAAGAATATAGAAGTAATAAGAATAACTAAACTAGCTTCAGCGACTTTAAACGAACTTCGATGAACCCGCTTCCCCAACTCTAACGACGTAACTTTACTTCATACCCAGTTACCCACTATCAAGTATCAACATTGTATATCTGTCACCTTCTTCCCCAGCTCTAACAACATCATAAACTAGCTCCGACGAATATGAACCAACTCCAATGAACCAACTTCGATACGAGTATGAACTTGCTCAAAGGAAGCTTATGAAGCACTGACTTCAAGGGCATAATTAGATTTTAAAAAACTAAAATTGGATACTTGGATCGATTGATAAAGTTAAGAAGAAGAAATTAGAGACAAGTGGAAAAAATGTTGCAACTAGGATATCTTGTATGGAGAGAGAGAAAGATGACAAGGAATAAGTAGGGAACCAAGTATTTAGAGCTGGTATGGTTCTATAGGTTTCTTTACACATTTTCATTCCTATAGTAGTTAACCAAACAAATAAAACAGGAAATGATTGCATTCCTTTCATTTCATATACCTCAAACAAACGGGCCCTAAGTCATTAAAAGCTTGTTTGTTTTGTGCTTAAAATTAACAAATGACTTTATAGGAAAAGTTAGGAGGGGGAGGGTCTCCATATTAAATCTATGACTTAAATCATAATTTTACACATTTACCCCCACCTCTTCACATATAATCCCACTTAACTTGTTTTTAAGGTGTAAAAGTAATTTTTTTTAATTCAAACACTCTATTCAGGATACAAAACAAATAGTCATATATCATTTACAAACAAACAACATATATACAGACAGACACTTTAATTTAAAATGACTTAATAAAAAAACTAAACAAACAGACCCTTAGACTAAACGTAATAGGACAAGAAAGCTCGGTCGGTCGTCCTATGTGGACCTTGGGGGACGCGTCCCCAACTGTTACACACACAAAAAATGAACGCGTCTGACCCCGACCATTTAATTCTTTCGGTTCGCTTGAAGACCGAACAAATTGAAGCACAAAGAAACAAAAGTAGCCGTTGCTACTTAAACTTTTTGTTTTAATATATATAAAAAAAATTAACCCCTTTTATTCACTATAAAACCCTCCAATTTTCTTCTCATCTCACACATTATTTTCTACAACCTACAATTTATATACTACACTAAAACAATGTCTTCTAAAACTCCCAAAAACAAAACACCCAAATCCCGACGTCAACAAACAGTTCCAACAAATATCGACCCTAACTTTATGTTACACGGCCAATCCCCCCATTTTACTCACGCCGGAATCCAACACCTTTCCCCACCAAATCCATATTCGGTTCCTGTTGGTAAAACAGCGAAGTTCAGCTAGAGTAGGACACGTATGATTTCGGTGGGAATTGTGATGAATCCGGCTTGATATACAGCCAACGCATAAGCCACCAACGCTCAGAATTAATCAAAATATGTGTCTATTATATGTTCATGAACATCCCTCACCGACCAGCATAATACCAGTCCCCACTAGTCACCAACCCACCCACCCACTCACATATACACCCCATACCAGACATACGTCCCTCTCGTGTCTACCGCCCTCAACCCCGCACTCTCCCCACGCCCTTCTCTAATCTCTGACCCTCGATGAACAATTCTTGAACCTTATGGGCTTCGTTAACCATCACATATACGGAAGGTCATCGGAACCCGGTTTGAAGAAACTCTGTCCCATCGAGGAAGTTTGCGCCGTGAAACCAAAAAAAGAAAAATATTCAATGAATGACGTCAAACCTATCAAGAAGAGTGGACTAAGAGCTGTTCTATTTTTAGAGTTCGCTGAACCTGTGGACCATTGAGGAGGAGGGTAGCTTTGTGTTAAAGCTTGTGGTATCGGCGTTGAGAATAGCATCGAAGGATACATGGCCAACAAAACGGGCGTCAGGGTTTTGGACGGAAGTAACTGAGTACTTTCACAAGGAAATGGGCGAACAGAAAAGAAGCTACGATTTGGTTAACTGCAAATGGAAAAATAGAATTCGTCCTAAGGTTAGTCAATTTTATGAGATTTACAATAGTGTCAAAGATAGGCACCAAAGGGGGGCATGTGACACTACTATCTATCAAGAAGCCGAAATCGAGTATCGTACTATTTCCAATGCTCCTTTTGCATAAATTGATTGTTGGAAGATTTTGAAAGACCATTCTAAATGGAAAAAATTTGAAATGCCAAAGTTTTTTAAATCTAAACAATCATTTTCCAAAAAATCAAGGACATCAGAAACCACGTCACAAGGGAACACACATTGGTCTGAATCTAAACGTTGAAGCAGCTGATTCAGAGGATGTAGAGGCTCAAGAGGTTGCACCAATGGGTTGAGACAAGGCTAAGAAGAAAGCATCATCATCCGGTGCTCGTTCAAAATCTTTAGTTGCAGGTGATCCTAGTCTCGTTGACGCGTTGCTTAGTAAATTCACAATGGTCGCAACGCCGTTTTTTCGCAGAGGAAAGAATCCTCCTCTGAGTATTTAAGGATAAAAGAGCGTGAATTGAAACTGGAAGATCAAAAGCGCCGGGAGTAAGGAGAATTAGAGAGACTAAAGATTGCACAACGGGATAAAGAATTAGACCTCCAACCAAAAATATTCGAATTTCAACAACAACAAAAATGGGAGGAGGACATCAAGTATTACAATGAAGATCATGAGCATTTAACTGGAAGAGCTTTATCTACGGCGTTGCTTTTGAAGAAAAAAATCAAGGTGGAATTTAGACTACTAGTTTAAGTTTTAATATTTATTGTAATGTTTTTTTTCATTTTTTTTTTCAGATTTTTTTTTTCGTATTTTTATTTGTAATGTTTAATTATTAATGTAATGTTTTTTAATTAAAAAAAATGTTCAGTCGCCTGTGTGGTCACCATTACGGGTGTCTGATCTATGTGAGGTCTAGAAGAGAGAAAACTGAGATGGCGGTCGCTTATGCGGTCTCCATTACACTTAGTCTTATAGACTTATAGTATTCATGTTTTCTGTTTCTACCCATTGTCATATCTATATCTTACTTCTTACTATATATAAAAAGGACGGATGATTTTTCTTGAATTTTTAAACTTTAAAAACTTAAAAATAGTAACAAAACGCACCACTAAATTAATACAGTAGTTTAAATATTATTTAATTCATAAATTTTCAAACTTTTATCATTTTTCGTGCATAACTTGTAGATTTTTTTTCGCAATGACTACGAATTAAACTCGTAATAATTGCATTAAGGGTCACATGAAAATCACAAGTTTGCGTGTATAGTTATTTGTCGTTATACACTGTCTTTTTTCTGCGATTATTTGTCTAGTTTGGAATGAATTGTTTATTTTAAGTGCAACTTTGTGCATAAAAAAACATCTGGCCGTAAACATACAAGTATATATCAAGGATATATTACGCTAGCTTCTTAAGAAACTACCACTTAAGGGTTTTTTTTCTTTTTACTAAAGACGTGATATAAAATTTCGAATAAAGTATAAAACATACGAACTAAAATGATGAAAAAATAAGGGGAAAAAACATAAGTGGAAAGGGAGAATCTTATTCTCCAATAATGTGTTGACACCAATAACAAAAATGAAACATTCAATAAGTTAGTCGTGTGTCACTTTCACAAAGTGGCAAAAAGTATACAATAAGTGATGTTAAAATATGTTGCATGACAATGATCAATAGACACGTATGTGGTTAAAGCACGTTTAGATATCTTACTTACATCATGGTCGATATATGTCCTTATAAGAATCTTAAAAGAACACAAACTAAAATGTTTTTGTAAGCCTTTTTCAAACTTAATAACACATCAATTTTTTTTTAAGAAAGCAACAACTTTTTACACTTTTGTTTATGACTACATGATTACCCGCGTATAGCGATAATAATGTAGAGTAGCGTCAATCTATTTGCGTACGTATTAATTCTTCTATATTTTTTCAATGACGATATTAACAGAAACACTAGCAAATAACTAAAAAAGAAATTACAAACTGAAAAGAATAAGATTTTACATCCAAGTTTCCCAATTGAGTTTAACTTTATAACGGCTCGACACCAAGTAAACGATAATTGAACTATATCCAATGCCTGACGAATGGCTAAAAGGACATGTGCAGTTTGGCTAACGAATAGCTAGGCATTGGTGCTATTTGGTGTGAATGGCGGCGAATGTTTATATGTACTGAGCACTTTAATTCAAACAACGCTTCGATGCAAATACAAATACTTCAATTATTCAATGCAAAAAAGTTACAATACTTATGACACGATTTTAAATTATTTTCATTCAATAATATTCATCATCTAACTTCACATCACATCACATCTTTCACGTGTTTTATATCAGGTAACCTCGTCGCACAATCACATAACCCGTATGCTATGAATAATAACATTCATTTTGAAAACTTTTTTAACCAATGTTATTTAAAAAAATTGTTACAAAAACATTGCTAGAAAATTGAAACAATAATACATATTACAATTAGGTATGTGGTGCGTTATCCACAACTAAACAAAAATTGTTAGTCTATGGTTTCATCAAGACCACTTTTCATCGTTGTGGATAACACACCATATTACAATTAGAATAATTTTAGTGTAGAAATTTATTATATAAAGTACAGCCACATTGTCAACAAGACATTAGACAAGAATTATATGCACCATGTTTGCGACCACATGGTATACAACAATCACTATCATCTTCCTAATGATCAACAAAATGTCTTGGACCGATGATGTTGTCGATTGGAAGTTAGTCGCTTGGTGCAAATTTGTTTTTTTAAAACATAAAAATATAACGAAACCAAGCCAGTTGAAGTAAACCAGATTGGCTGGGTTACATGATACTCGATGAATCGAATTGGCTTTTCCAACATAAAAAATTGGTTAACATTGTCTTGATTTTTTGAACCGGATTAATTTACTAGTCGAATCACAGTTGGTTTCAAATGTTGCACAAAACACACACGTAAAAGCCATCCCCTAACGCAACACCAATTAAGGAGGTGATGTAAGACGTCATTTAACATCGCCTGTCATACGTGCCATAACTAACCCGCCCAACCTCCACACTTAACGCTCTACGAGTCCATTATTCAACATCAAAACACGAAAAACAAACAATAACATCTCATCAACTCTCTAACTTTTCAAGTCTCATTCTTACACAATCCCAGTAGATCCACAAAATAAACTATGCACAACCTTAACCTTTTAACATTAAAAAAGCTAGACAAATCATAATTTACTATTTTACTTTACACCAAGGAGACAAATAATTCAAAATTCGAAAAATTATTTAGAAAACCAAAAAAGGTTGTGGTATCAAAGCAAAAAGCCAAAATAATTCATTCTTTCTTTTCATTTACCAATATTTAATTTATTAAAATAAATTTATAAAAGTTATTTTTCTTATTCATCACCACCCACTGTCTTATTTTCTTCTTCTTCTTCTTCTTCTTCTTCTTCTTCTTAACTCACTCATTAATTTCATATTTAATTAATTAAGTTAAATATATTAATTTCATAAATAACCCATTAATTAATAAAAATTATAATGAGACCAACCTTAATCATGTACAATGTACCTGTGACACCTTGTTAGAAAAAACGCATTTATTAACAATAAATTTAATAAAGAGTTAATTTTTCTTAATCATCACCACCCACTGTCTTGTTTTCTTCTTCTTCTAACTCACCATTAATTTCATATTTTAAGTAATTAAGTTAAATATAGGTAATTTCATAAGAATAATAACCCATTAACTTAATCTCTCTCTACACATTTATAAAAATTACCTCGGAATCGTGATTAATCACAATCTGCGTTGATGAATATATTACTCCAGCTATGCATGCAAACCTTATCTATCTGAACAAGACGGATAATTTTATTTTATTTATTTAATTCTACCTTCTTATTTATATTATAAAATAATTCTTAATGGATTTAATTTTTATTTTATTTATATTATAATATAATTTATGGGTTATTTTTATTTTATTTTTTTGGGCTATTATTTTTGGGTTTTTTTAGGTAGATCTAAAAAAGATTTGATTTTTAATAATGGGTTTGTAAAAGATTTGATTTTTAATAATGGTTTTGTTAAAAGATTGGATTTTTAGTTGTTTAATTTGAAAAAAAGATTATTTTTTTAATTAAAATTTGATAATCTTGATGTGTTTAGATATGTTATATGTTTTAGGGGGTGTTTGGATGTGCATTTTGGATGTGGTTATGAGTGTGGTATATATTCTTTGGATGTGCTTTGATTTGGTTAGTTATGATGTAGCTAGTTTCAAAATGATTATTTGACTCGTGAAGAAGTAGATAATGATACGCTGAATCGCTTTAGGTGAGTAGTTACTCTAGTTAGATGACCACTGTCAAATTGGATATCCAAACACCACCTTATTTTGCCCATTTGTTTAAGCTTATATAGCGGGCTTATGGCTTATGTGGTTTTCGGCTTATAATTGAAGCTCACTTTTTGTGGCTTATGTTGAAACTTTTCTGCTTATTATGACACAATAAGCTTATATAAGACAAAAAAAAATTAATACTTGAAAACCACAGAAGCCATAAGCCCACTATATAAGCTTAAACAAACACCCCTACGTCTTGAAGAAGAATGTGGGCCATGGTTGGTGCAACTCTTAAGTGGCATATCCGATTTCAAACCAATTATTTGACTCGTAAACTAGATAATCATATGCTGAATCTCGTTAGCCCATTGGGACTTGAAGTTGTGTTTAGATTATCACTTTCAAAATGCACATCCAAACACCCCTCAATACTTAAACGAAGAAGGTGGGGCATGGTTCATGCACCTCTTAAGTAGCATGTCTGATCCTGGACGTTGCATACGTGGCATTTGGGATAAAGCTTGCACTTTTTGTTATTACATACCCGGAGGCATTTTCATTAATGGTGTTGCATTTGCACGAGTTATATCAAACTTTGCCGTTTTACTGTGGTGGACCACTTATTTTTATGGTTTTACCGATGGTAAAAAGACGTCTCATACTATTATGCTTTTCAAAATTGTAGGTTAAGTCATTATGTGATAAGGCAAAGGAGATCCTGATGAAAGAAAGCAATGTGCAGGTAATCTGATACTATCGAGTTAAAGTTCAATAAATTTAGTCTCTAGTTGCTCTATTAACTTCTTGCATATATCCTTTGCAGCCTGTTAAAAGCCCTGTGACAATATGCGGGGATATTCATGGGCAGTTTCACGATCTTGCAGAGCTTTTTCGTATCGGAGGGAAGGTGTGTGTTTTTATTCTTATGCTGAAGTTGCTGAGAAAAAAACGTTATTCATCTTAACTAAATATTGGCTCTCGTGTAGTACTGATTATTTGATCATACAGCTTGAACTTTGAACTGGGTGCTAATTATGTTTTTTTTGTTTAGTGCCCGGATACAAATTACCTGTTCATGGGAGATTATGTTGATCGTGGTTATTATTCGGTTGAAACAGTGTCTGTAAGTGCTATACCACTATATGAACTTGTTTATTTGAATTTTCTCTAAACTTAGGATGAAAATGCATTGAAACTACGTTTATTTGATACACGTCTTGTAATTTCAGCTGTTGGTGGCCCTCAAGGTGCGTTATCCACAACGGATTACAATTCTAAGAGGAAATCATGAAAGCCGGCAGGTACACTACTTTTAGTTATTCAATGTTCTGTTTGCTAAAGGAATTATTTAATTCAAAATAACAATAGTCTGAATGTTGTTTATGCAGATCACTCAAGTTTATGGGTTTTACGATGAATGTCTAAGAAAGTGAGTCCTCGACATTCTTGAATAGCATCTTTTTCATCATATATCTTTTTTAACATGCAGATCATCATTAGACCTGTTTTTGGTTAGGATTGGTATGAACGAAACCAGAAACTTACTTGAATGGTCTATAAAGTAATCTTAAATGGCCTATAAAGTAGTCTAGCGCAATTTTCTTGAGTAACACAAATGTTCCCCTTTCTGCAGATACGGAACTGCTAATGTGTGGAAGACTTTTACGGATTTATTTGATTATTTACCGCTCACTGCATTGGTTAGTACTACATAGCTTGTCCGACCCTCGTACAATTTGATTCGGTTGTTGATGTTATGTGTCCACAATCGTTTTTATAGGTCGAGTCCGAAATCTTTTGTCTCCATGGTGGATTGTCTCCTTCGATTGAAACACTTGATAATATTAGAAACTTTGATCGCGTTCAAGAAGTGCCACACGAGGGACCCATGTGTGATCTTCTATGGTCTGATCCTGATGATCGTTGTGGTTACGGTATCTCACCTCGGGGTGCTGGATATACATTTGGTCAGGTATATATCTCTCTCCGTACATTTTTTCGTTATTTTTTCTTATTTTATGGTGTAAATAAATTTCATTTGTTTTATATTGTATATATCAGGACATATCAGAACAATTTAATCATACAAACGGCTTAAAGCTTATTGCCAGAGCACACCAGCTGGTTATGGAAGGATTCAACTGGGCTCACGTAAGAACTTTATAAGCTTCTTTCTTTAAGGGTTTCTTTTGTACTCCATATAAAATATCAACATACTTCTTTCATTTGTATGTGTTTGTCATTGTACATATGACGGCATGAATCATATAAAATGGCTTTTTGACTAATTTGATTCATTTTGTAGCCAAAAAACCTTAAAAAAGGAGTTTTTGGAATGATGATTTTAGAATAAAAATGTTACATCGAGTTTATGTATTAAAATGTAAGATTTATCATAATTCTTACAATATGTGTTTTATAAAAATGTTAAGAATACACATTCACGCATTAAAAAAAAAGTTGTTTACTCAAATAAAAACTTTTTTTTATATGTTAAGAATACAGATATAAAAACAAGTGAAATGGCAAGTTTGACTCAAAAAAGTTTTTTTATAAAAAAAACTTGAAATAAAAACTTGAATTCAGATATAAAAAAAAGTGTATTCTTAACATTTTTATAAAAAAAAGTGTATTCTTAACATTTTTATAAAAAAAAGTGTATTCTTAACATTTTTATAAAAAAAAGTGTATTCTTAACATTTTTATTTGAAATAAAAACTTGTTTTTATATCTGTATATAAAAACACTTTTTATATGTTAAGAATACACTTTTTTTTATAAAAAAAACTTGAAATAAAAACTTGAATTCAGATATAAAAAAAAGTTGTTTGACTCAAACAAGTGAAATGGCGAGTTTGTTTCTCATAATAAAAAAATCCTTACTTTTTTTATGTATAATTTTGGTTCAAGAAAACGTCTTTTTAACTGAGTATGCAATTGTCATAACAGGAACAAAAGGTTGTCACAATCTTTAGTGCACCTAATTATTGTTATCGTTGTGGGAATATGGCTTCAATCCTTGAAGTAGACGATTGCAAGGGTCACACTTTCCTTCAGGTATCGTTTTTTCTCTTTCGCACAATATATAATTATACATGCATGTCTATATTGAGATCAGTGATGTAACGAGATTTTGAAATTTCAGTTTGAACCAGCTCCAAGGAGAGGAGAGCCAGACGTAACACGTAGGACACCAGATTATTTCCTATAATGAGACCAAAAGGCATATATGAACCTAAAAAACGAGGCAGTGATCCTGAAGGGACGTTATTTGCTGCACAAACATAGCACCATCTTCCACATCGGTCTACACAGTTTGGTCACCTTCCTTTGTTCCCTCATTATTTAATTTTTTCAGTTTTCAGTTTGTGGATGAAAGACATCTAAACGTCGGTGTCTATTCCTTTGCATGTTTTTTTTGTTCTTTGATGTTATAATTCTTTTTTGACTTTAGTTAAGAATACTTACTATTTTTTTGAACAACAATTTTATTGAAACAAAACTAGCAAGAAGCTAGCAATTACACAATGACAAGATTCGGGTTTTTAACCCAATCGTACCAACTAAACGACGCATTACATCTATACCTACACCAATGAAAAGACATAGAAACTACATCATCAAAAAACAACGCATGCGAAGGAGGTTTAGAATAAAAAATGAGCTTATTACGAAACGACCATAATAAGTTAAGAATACTTATTATTAATCTGTCATTAATGTGCGTTTAAAGTTGGCTACCCATTTTTTGTCAATTAGAGCTCTTAAACTAGGTGATTAGAGATTTCATAACATTGTTGTCGTGTATCACTGAGGATAGGCATGATCAAGGACTGATGGAAGCCGCACTTGTGTACTTAACGACGGTTCTTGTTGAGGGGTCAGGACCATAAGGACTGGTTTAAAGCCAAGTGCAGTTTTTTGCGCCTTCAGATTTTTTACATCTGTCGATAGCTACAAGAGGTCGTTTTGAGATTATTGTATTTCAATAATGAAATACAACAAGCAAAAGAACCCGCGCGTTGCGGCGGGACTAATTTTTTCCCGAATAATTTTTTTTTTACGTTTCGGGGGGTTTTTTTTGGGCTATGCGTTATGGCGGAGCTAATTTTTAATATTTTCTTTTTTTGTATGATTCGGGCAAAAAAAATTTTGCGTTGGGACGGGCTAATTTTTTCGTGAATATTTTCTTTTTTTGGGACGGTTTTGTAAATTTTTTTACGGGAATTTTTGTGTAAGAAAATCGTAAA
>BQNB010087484.1:0-27910 GCA_026074375.1 Tanacetum coccineum
GCCCATATGACATCCTTAATCAATCGTGTACTATATATTCTCTTGATTGGGGAGATAATATTCAAGGAATCAAATTAAACCTTCAGTATGGTATCACAGTCACAATTATCCTCCTAAAATTTCTCTTTCTCACACGTCTTCCCCATCAATTCTCCTTCATCAACGCCTTCTTTTCTTCTAACCTTAATTATCAAAACAATCGGCTCCTATGGCCGTGGACGATTCAACACCACCACCACCACCCTCCTCCACCGACAAAATCATTCCCTTTAGCATCCCTAACAAGGTCCCCATTAAATTGGACCTAGAAAAACACAACTATAACTCTTGGAGCTCCTTCTCCCTAATTCATCTAGGTAGTTTAGGGCTTAAACCACATGTCGAAACCGACACAACCTCTACCAACCCCGAATGGTGCCAACTTGATGATCTCATCAAGATGTGGATCCTTAGTTCTCTATGTGATTCACTTCAAGAACAAGTTGTTACTACTCCGGGTACTGCTAAACAATTATGGGACCATTTGAAAGACTTGTTTCATGATAACAAAGATGCTCGGGCTCTCAATCTTGATAACGAACTTCGTACTATCAAGATCGGGAAGATGACCATTAATGAGTATTGTACCAAGATTAAGTCTATGGCGGATCGACTTAAAAAATCTTGGTGGTGAAGTAAGCGACAAGAACTTGGTTATTTACACGATCAATGGGCTCGATTCTAGGTTTGCCACTCTTGTTGAAATTATCCAAAACCGTGAAACTTTCCCATCTTTTGAAACAACAAGAACCATGCTTCTCCTCAAGGAATCATCCTTCAACGATTCCAGATGCATCAACCACGTTTGAAAGTAGTTCCTCGTCTCCTACAATTCTTATGGCATCCTTATCGTCCGACACGAAAGGAAACATAAATACTTCCTCCAAATCGGTTAATAATCTTCAATTATGTAACCACTATTCTCGAGGAACGTGCAAGTTCGGGGACCGGTGTAAGTTCGTGCATGATTATAGGAATCGGACGGGGTTGAACACTTGAAACACCACTTATCGACCTACTGTTTCTACCCAACATACATGGGGTTCCAGTTTCGGTCCTTCCCACAACCAACAGGCCCAATGTGTAAACACCCCAAGAACCATCACACCCCAAGCCCAACCCACTGCTTATGTCACGCCAATTTACTATGCGTCATCTGGACCAGTTCAAGTGGCCCAATCGGTACCACATCAACAACAACAGCCAACAACAGTAGCAAAGCCCACCGTGTATTTGGCCCAACAGCAAGCCCATATGGGTCAGCCCATGACACATAATAATAGACAAGGTATTCTTGGTGCGGCTCCGGTTATGTATGCTTCTCAACCAACCTCGCTTCCGAGCGCGTACAACACTATGACCTTGCAAGATCCAACCTGGAATATGGACACATGTGCTACTTCTCATTTAAATAATAATGCTCATAATTTAAGTACTCTTTTTAATACACGGTTACACTCATCTATACATGTTGGTGACGGTAATTCCATTCCCGTTACTAACACTGGTCATAACATTATTCATTCTCTTCATCGCCCCTTACACCTTAATAATGTCATTGTCACTCCCAACATCATTAAAAACCTTATATCTGTTCGTCAGTTCACTAGAGATAATAATTGCACTATTGAATTTGACGCATTTGGTTTTTCTGTGAAGGATTTCTTGACTCGCCATATCCTCCTTCGATGTGACAGCTCGGGCGATCTTTATCCAGTAACCAAGCCGTCAACTACTCCAGTTGCTTTTATGTCTACTAGTTCCACCACTTGGCACCAACGCCTCGGTCACCCCGGGGATGAAGTGCTTCGTTCTCTTAGTTCTCGTCATTTCATTTCATGTAATAAGGAGAAGTCTTCCCACGTTTGCCATGCCTGCCAACTTGGTAAACATGTGAAGCTTCCATTTTATAGTTCTAATTTACTTGTTAAAACATTGTTTTGATATTATTCATTTCGATTTGTGGACTTCTCCTATTGTTAGCTCTAGTGGTTTTAAGTATTATGTGCTCTTTCTAGATCATTTCTCCCATTATGTTTGGATCTATCCTTTAAAATATAAATCTGATATGTTTGTTAAATTTGTTCATTTTCGCAATTACGTAAAAAATCAGTTTTAAAGTGACATAAAAAGTTTCCAATGTGATCATGATGGTGAGTTCGACAACAATTAACTCCACACTCTATTTAACAACAACGGTATACAGCTACGTTTCTCTTGCCCCAAAACATCTCAACAAAATGGTAAAGCCGAACGAATGATACGCACCATCAATAACGTCATTCGTACACTCCTTTTTCAAGCCCACCTACCCTTGTCCTTTTGGGTCAAAGCCCTCCATATGGCCACCTACCTTCTTAACCTTCTCCCATCTAAAGCCATTAACAACGAAATTCCTTTCACAAAATTATTTAACAAAGAACCTAACTACACTCGCCTTCGCATTTTTGGATGCCTTTCCTATCCTCACCTTCACTCTCCTCACAAATTGGCACCGCGGGCTACCCCTTGCATATTTTTGGGGTTTCTTGCTTATCACCGTGGCTACCGTTTCCTCAACCTTGAAACCAATAAAATCATCCTCTCTAGGCATGTCACCTTTGATGAAAACCAATTCCCTTACAAGTCCATGACACCCTCCTCTCCAACTTCATACCAATTTTTAGAACACACACCTATCTTAACTTTCCTACCCCACGTTACCAACTCATCTCCTCCAAACAGTGGTCCCAAGCCTGGCCAAATCTCTTCTCAACCAAATAATAAACTCACACTTGGCCCAATACCTACTAGCCCATCTACTCGATCCACCCTCTCTTATATTCAACCCAACACTACCATCCAAGCCACATTTGAACCTACTACCGCGGCCCAACAAACCACTATGCCAACCCACCACATACTTACACCGACCCAGTCTACAAACACAACCCATAATGATCATACACCAGCCAATACCTCTCATATGACCCATCAGCCTCCCTTAACGACCCAAACCACCATTACGGCCCAACTTTTACCACATGACCCCACACCCGCTCGTACTCATACTATGGTCACTCGGTCCAAATCCGGTATTGACAAACCCTTAGAATGTTTATCTCTTCACACTTCGTCTGTCTCTCATATTCCTAAGTCTCCCTTTCTTGCTCTCAAAGACCACAACTGATGTAATGCTATGTATGATGAGTATAATGCGTTAGTTAAAAATGGTACTTGGATTCTTGTTCTGAGGCCAACTGATGTTAACTTGGTTCGCTCGATGTGGTTGTTTAAACATAAATTTCATGCTGATGGTACTTTGAGTCGTTACAAGGCTCGACTGGTTGCTAACGACAGCAGTCAGCAACTTGGTGTTGACTTCGATAAGACTTTCAGTCCGGTTTTTAAGCCGGCCACTATTCACACGGTTCTCAGCCTTGCTGTGTCTCGACAGTGGCCTATTCACCAATTAGACGTTAAGAATGCTTTTCTTAACGGTGATCTCTCTGAGAGTGTGTATATGCATCAGCCCCCAGGATTTGTTGACATTCGGTATCCTAACCATGTGTGCCTTTTATAGAGATCTTTATATGGCTTAAAGCAGGCACCTCGTGCTTGGTTTCATCGTTTTACAGGTTATGCCACTCGGGCTGGTTTCACTCATAACCGCTGTGATTCTTCCTTGTTTATCTATACACAAGGCTCTCAGGTTGCTTATTTTCTTATATATGTGGATGATATTATTCTCACAGCTTCTTCTCCAGCTCTTCTTCAACAGATTATCGCCTCATTACATAAAGAGTTTGACATGACCGATCTCAGGGCCCTTAATTATTTCCTTGGCATATCTGCTGTTCGTCATTCTACAGGGTTATTTTTGTCTCAGAAAAAGTATGCTATTGAACTTCTTGCACGTGCTCATATGGTTAACTGTAACTCGTCTAGGACCCTAGTTGATTCTGAGGCTAAACTGGGTCCAGACGGAGTTCCTGTGCAGGATCCCACTTTATACCGCAGTCTCGCCGAGGGACTTCAGTACCTTACTTTTACATGACCAGACTTGTCTTATGCAGTTCAGCAGGTTTGTCTCTATATGCATGACCGAAGGGAGCCTCATTTTGTGGCTCTCAAACGCATCCCGCGCTATGTTCAAGGCACTCTCGACCTTGGTCTTCATTTATATGCTTCCGCTACCACATCTTTAGTTGGTTACACCGATACTGATTGGGCGGGTTGCCCGTCCACCCGCAGGTCTACTTCTGGCTATTGTATCTTTCTGGGTGATAATCTATTGTCATGGTATGCTAAGCGTCAACACACAATCTCCCGCTCCAGTGCTGAAGCCGAATACCGGGGTGTTGCAAATGTTGTTGCCGAGACTGCATGGGTTCGCAATCTTCTCCGTGAGTTACACTCTCCTCTTTCGACTGCTACTTTAGTTTACTGTGATAATGTTAGTGCTGTCTACATGTCGGCCAACCCGGTCCAACACCAACGGACCAAACATATTGAGATTGATATTCACTTTGTTCGTGATATGGTTAAGACTGGCCACGTTCGAGTTCTTCATGTCCCATCTCGGTTCCAGTATGCTGATATCTTCACCAAAGGTCTACCGTCAGTTTTGTTTGAAGATTTTCACTCCAGTTTGAGCGTTCATCCTCCTCCCGCTCAAACTGCGGGGGCGTATTAGTTAAGATATTTCATGTATTATTGTATTAGGCCCATCTATGTATTTAGGTCAAGCCCATATGACATCCTTAATCAATCGTGTACTATATATTCTCTTGATTGGGGAGATAATATTCAAGGAATCAAATTAAACCTTTAATAATTTGCACACTCTAATATACATGCAAATAATGCAGTATGTGAGCATGGTACAATTATAAATGTATAAAAATGAGTGTTTTAATAAAATAATATGCAAATCAATTGCCTTAAAAAAAACCCAATTTAAATTAAAACTTATACGTAGTGCTATTTTCTTTAAAGTCGATTAAAATAAAACAAGTATAGATACCAAACCAAACAAAGACCTTTTAGTACATTCCAAAATGCTTTTTTTTGGGACCGTAGTCCTTAAGTAATCCTCATTTCAATTCTTGTCCTCAAAAACACACAAACGAAAGTGTACTAAAGAACACTCTCACACGTGAACAAGTTTCCGCACATCATCCGATCATGGCGTCTCCGCCGTCTGTCTCCTTGTTCTTCCTCTTCCTCCTCCTCGTTCATGCCACCACCATCGTTCGTAAGTTGCTCTTACAAAGTCACCACATATTTTTGCTTTTTTCTAAAAAAGAACATTTAAAAAACATACAATATAGTAGGTCTATTTATCGTTACTCAGTTTTGTACGTGTCATTTAATACATGTTTGTGTGTTTCAGGATCGCAACCCTACGTAGGAGTCAACTACGGCCTGGTGGCGGACAATCTTCCGCCACCATCTGCAACCGCCAAGCTACTCCAATCCACCTCAATTGGCAAAGTCCGTCTCTACAACCCGGACCCTGCCATCATAAAAGCTTTAGCCAATACTAACATAGGAATCACAATCGGAGCCTCGAATGCTGACATCCCAGCATTCGCGTCCGATGTAAACTTTGCTAAAAACTGGATCACTGCCAACGTACTAGCCTACCCATCAAGCAAAATCATCCTTATTAACGTAGGTAACGAGGTTTTGCAATACGGAACACCCGAACTAAAGGCACAACTATTGCCTGCCATGCAAAATATGCAGACTGCTATTAATGATGCTTCCTTAGGTGGAAAGATTAAGGTTTCGACTGTACATTCGATGTCTGTGTTGGGGAGTTCGGAGCCACCTTCTGCTGGTAGATTTAGTCCGAGTGTCGTGGATTTGTTGAAGGGGTTGTTGGAGTTTAATAAAGCGAATGCTTCGCCTTTTATGATTAACCCATACCCGTTTTTCGCGTACCAAGATGATCCGAGACCGGACACTTTGGCGTTTTGTTTGTTTGAGCCGAATGCTGGCAGGCCTGATTCTGGGACGAATATCAAGTATACAAACATGTTTGATGCTCAGGTATGTTGATATCTTATCTTACAAAATGGTTAAAATACCACATAAATTTTAATCTTTTGGACATAGCTATTTTTCTACTAAAGTTGTTATTTCACGAAATGGTTCAAAGTATATTTTTTTTATTTATATATTCTGATCTTGTAAACATAGACCTTTAGCAATTTTATATGATAAATAGGGTGCAACGTATTTCAAATGGTTTGTTTAAGAAATTTTAACCGTTACAAGTTTAATGTTGGCCAATTATTCGCCGCAATATTTGGCGCACAACTTTGCATAATCACGTCTGCAGTACAGGCGTGATGCACGTTTTTGTTTTTAACTCTTTTAAAATTTGAAATATGAAAGACTCTGTTTTAGCTGTTTTTTTATCGTTATTACATAAGCTTGTCGAGAAAAAAACGCAACGAATCTTTTTTTCTATGGAGTGCCGTCTCTAAATTTTTGAATTTTTTTAGGCTCTATGCGAAATTACACAATGAGCCATTTTGAAAAAAATGTACTACATCCGTCCCACATTAAGTGTCCGGTTTGACTTTTTCAAGTCTTTTTTCTTCATCTTTGACCATAATTATCTCTTGTTATGTTATATGTTACTTGATGTAAAATATATGAATTGATAGAGTTTTGAATGTATCATTCATTGGTATAATTTTCATTAAGTATTACATAACACATATATAAATATTTATGGTCAAACTTGATGAAAAAAGACCGCAAAGATTCTATTATGGACACTTAATATGGGACGGAGGGAGTAACTATAAAGTGTCACAATTTATAAATGCAAACTAGTTATATAAACGTTTAACATATTACTCAACAAAGATATTTTCTTATCTAAATATTGTTTTTCTCGAAAAAAATACGTGTACACATGTATATAATTGTTAACGGGACAAATTTTGGGGCCCTTAAATTTTTCTAGGCCCTGTGCGGTCGCCCACCCGCCACCCCACACATCCTCAAAGACGGCCGTGGAAGTGTGTTTACTTGTGTACAAGGTTTTATAGTTAACGTTACTAAAAAGGTTCAGTATTTTGTTATTTCAAGTGTTCGTATCTGATTTAGTTTTTTTCTTCTTTTTTTGGTTTGCAAATATCTAGTTTAATTTAATAACTACGGTTTGCAAGCATTTTACAAAAAAAACAGAAGTTTAAACACATAAAAAAAACATACACAGTAGTATATAATAATGAATCAAATGTACGATGAACATTACATTTTTCTTTAGGCTAAGGAAGTATATAAGTTTTTGTAAGTTATTGTTGTCATAAGTTTGAGGTTTTATTACCAAAATAGTTCGGTTAGTATTACTGTAGTAGTCGACCAATTTTATTAAACATTGGTCTTAACTAACAATTACAATATTCACGAGGAGAAAAGTTCCAAAGAATATGGGGTCTAAACTAAACAAACATGGTTAATCTCGCCATAACCATTGTAGTGTCCCATCTAATGGTTTGATAATAATCTTATTTTAATTTAATTAAAAAACCCACTTTCATCCTATTTTTTAAAAATTAAATATCTCACAAACCGTTAATCGTTACGCAAAACGAAATATACCATCGCGACGAGAATTAAATCATCTTTCTATAGAGGGGCACTTCTATATACTTTCGACGAACTTTTTTTTTTAATTTTTTTTTTCAGTCACGTCTGAAAAAATCACATGTGATTTCATAAAATCACATGTGATTTTGCAGACGTGATTGAAAAAAAAATCGAAAAAAGAGTTCGTCGAAAGTATATAGAAGTGCACTCTATAGAAAGATAAAAAAATACTCGTCGCGATACTTTCGACGAACTTTTTTCCCGATTTTTTTTCAATCACGTCTGAAAAAATCGCATGTGATTTCATTAAATCACATGTGATTTTTTCAGACGTTACTGAAAAAAAAATTCGAAAAAAGTCCGTCGAACGTTTATAGAAGTGCCCCATTATAAAAAGATAAAAAAAAATACTCGCGCGATACTTTCGACGATCCTTTTTCCCCATATTTTTGTTCAGATCAAAGTCTTGAAAAAATCTACAATGTGATTTGTATCACAATCACATGTGATTTTTCAGAGTGATTTGAAAAAAACAAATTAAAAAGTTCGTCAAAAGTATATAGAAGTGCCCTTCTATAGAAAGATAAAAATAATACACGTCAGCGATGAGTGTATTTTTTTGTTCGTTTAAAACGATTTTATCGTTGCTAAATATTTGAGTTTTTAAAAAAGTGGGAAAGTTTGAGTTTTTTATTATGATGAAAAAAATGAGTGGTTAAGATTCACCCATTTGTTCTTTAAGATGATCATGTTCTTTATGGATCTCACATCTACTAAGGGGTGTTTGGGATTGCTTATTGAAAATAGATTATGTGATTTGAAAACGGATAATCAGATAATCAGCTGTTTTAAAACGTGATTTTGAAATTTAGTGTTTGGGTTTGATTATGTGATTTGATATCGCAATAATGAGATAATCAATTGTTTAAGTGTTTGGGAAAATTGGATTATGTAGATATTAATAGGTAAAATGACAAAAATAGACATCATATTATTAGTATAAATTTAACAGTGTAGAGATGATGTTTTTTAATTCAAAACACATAAGAATTATAACTTATAAGATGTTTTAAAAAAAAATACAAGATTGAGCCATCTTTGAATTATACTAACAAGCAAATACATAAAAGTTATACGGAGTAAAGTACGCTTAAATCAACATAAGAGAGAACGAACTTGTGTCCTGCAGAAGAAATATATTAGTGCGAATTAAAGTAAATTTCAGTAAAACAATCAAAGCGCGTTTGAAAAAGTAAGTCTTCACCGTGCAGCCACAAACCAGCGTTTATAGAGACCAACAAACGTGAATAATCACTTTTGAAACATGCTTTGCCAAACACTCAAAACGGATTATTTGCGTTTTCAAAACGCAATAATTTAATAATCCATTTTATAACGCAATGCCAAACACCCACTAAGATAGGAATGCATTGTCATTTGGACACTCTAATGAATACACAAGTATTCCAACTAGGTGGTAATCTATTTATTTTTGTTTTTTGCAAATTTAATGTTCCCTTAAATGTTACTCCGTATATAAGCCAACACGCTGGCATGGATTGATGACATGTAGGTGGATGCAGTAAGATCAGCTTTGAATGCCATGTCCTTTAATGATGTTGAGATTGTGGTTGCGGAGACAGGTTGGGCGTACAACGGCGGGCCCGAGGAATTTGGTGCAACGGTGGAGAATGCCAAGGCTTACAATGGCAACTTGAATTGCTCTGCGTAAGGGCCCGTGGTGGAACTCCATTGATGCCCGGTAAATCCATCGACACATATCTATTTGCATTATATGACGAAGATTTGAAGCCGGGCAAAATTTCAGAAAAGTCTTTTGGCATCTATAAAACAGACTTGACACCAATATATGATATTGGACTATCAAGGAATAGTCAGGTGAGCTTTACACACTTTTAATGACATTTTCCAACAACATTACACTTAATTGTGCGACTTACATATCTTTTAGGCCTAAGCCGAGAAATGAATAGTATACAAATTGCATATTTTTGTAGTGACATTCTAAGTTTTGTTGCATCTTGGATATTGGCTATAACAAAGGTTTTACTTGTGTTACGAAAATTCTGTTTAGGGTGGTCTTGCTAATGCACCAACTCCCACCTTAAGTCCTCCGGCAGATGCTCCTGTTAATACTACTGGCGGTGCAACTACACTTCCGACCAACTCTTCAACGACTACAACAACTCCAAGTTCCACTACTCCTCGTGACTCTCCTAGCGCTAAGGTCAACGCATCTAAAAATGCAGCTAGCTTGTATAACATAGATATTAGTTTTGTTGTTATCATGTTCTTAGCCATAGCTTCGTTGATGTAGATAGTAGATTAGTCGCGTGAAATTTAATGACTTTAATGTTGTTCGGGTGTGCCAGCTTTTGTTTTTGTGTAAATAGAGTATCTACAAATGTTAAATATTAGGTATATTTTTGTTGGTATATCAGGTTAACAACACTCCGATTGGAGATTCTATATTGCATACCCACACACTTACACTCACATTCTTATACGCTAGCTAGGGAATTTAACTATATACTCGTATTAGCACGAGTCGTCTTCAATTTGTTGTGTCGGTCTTTCTATCTTAGTGATTCTATTGCATCAGATTTCAAAGTAGATTAAAGTTAAACCCAAAAAATGGGTCAAAATCAAAAGTTTTAAATAACACAATTTGGGTCAAAAGCAAAATTTTAGTTTAACTTCTCTTTATTAAACCTTTCTGTCTTTCACGTGTAATAAGAAGTGATTTAAAGGTTTAACATGATGCAGATAACATGGTCACCTTTACGTTATGCGCCTCCCATATGATCGACTTTGTTTTGCACCTTGTGTATTATTTAGACCAAAATTTAAAGAGGGATGATGAACTGTTTTATCAAGCATATATTTCGTGGTATTATATTGGTACAATTTTAGGTTTTAGCTAAGTTACATACGGCTCTTACTCGTTAAAATCTGTGGATCCTATTAAAAATGAAGGCTTCTTAACGTTTTACAATTTACAGTTAAACACTGGTTCGGACTTTTTCATTTAAGCTTCAGAAGAGGCCTTGTCCAAGAGAACATTCATGCTCTTTAAATTCATTAATGGGCTCATCCATCGGGCTTGGTTTTAGGACTTTTTATTTTACTGTAGCTTATTAAAGGGATTTAAGTTAAGAGTTTATTAAGAAACCCGCGTTTCGATGTGGTGCGTTTTGTCACAAAAATACATATAAGTAGAGAAGAAACTCTTACTTGGTACATATCTTACTGTAGCTTATGGTACCTATCTTATTCTATAAATTACGTGACTTATGATTCACGTATATGATCAGTTTGGGACATGAAATTATAGAACGTACAGTGATAGAAATAATGTTAAAAGAACAAGCATGGTTACCCGCGCGTTGCTGCGGGACGTTAATTTTTCGCGCAGAGTTGCGGGTTTAATTGTTTTTTTCTAATTTTTTTTATTTTATGCGGGTTTATTTTTTCGGGCTTATGTTTAATAGTGGTTTTTTTTATATGGGCTTATGTGTTAGGCCTCATGGCGCGGGTATTTTTTGATCTAAATAAGTCAGTACTTTTGTAATTTTCTTTTTTTATTTTGTGCCGAGTATTTTTTTTTATATTGCGTATTTATAAAAAAAAAGTGGCCATATTACTGTAGCATGACGTAAAAAACGACGTCGTATCACTTTTGTGCCGAACAAATTTTTTTTTTAATATTATTTTGTGCGGGTTTATTTTTTTGGTCTTATGTTTAATAGTGGTTTTTTTTATATAAGTCAGTACTTTTGTAATTTTCTTTTTTTTATTTTGTGTCGAGTATTTTTTTTTGTATTGCGTATTTAAAAAAAAAAAAGGAGCTCCGATAGAGTTTTGTGAAATGCTCCGACGGTACGAATAGGACAATTGCTACGAGTTATGTTTGCCAAGGTGCTCTAGAAGTTGAGATTAGAAACCCTCATTTGGATTCCCACCCCCCCTAAGACATTTATATTTATTGTAGGTTGAATAATTGTAGATTGAATGTAATTTGGTGTGTTTAAAATGATAAAAGGGTTATAAATATAGCATTTTAAAAAATAATTTATATAAAAAAAGCCTTCAAAGAGATAAAAAAATAAATAATAAAAAGTTTTTTTTTTCTTTCCGTTGCCAACATACTTCAGGAGGGGCTACAAGTTTCCACTTTTTTCCAACTTCGACGTGAGGTCGTTTTTGTGGCGAAGTAACCGGCGAAGAGGAGGCCCCGGTGTGGCGCGAGGGAGAACGGGCGAGCTTCCACCTCAGCCCGGCGAAGGCCGCTCGCCGTTACACAACCAAAAAAACCACAAACATATTCGAACCGTTACTCCACATATGTAAGCAAAGACTCTGCAATTTGGTGTGTCGTCTTTCTATTTTAGGATTCTATTGCTCATATTTCAAGTAGGATTAACAAGTTAACCAAAAAAATGGGTCAAAATCAAAAGTTTAACACAATTTGGGTCAAAAGCAACATTTTAGTCTAACTTCTCTTAAACCTTTCTTTCACGTGTAATAAGAAGTGATTTAAAGGTTTAACATGATGCAGATAACATGTTCACCTTTAACTCTATGCGCATCCCTAGGATCGACCTAGTTTTGCACCTTGTGGAATATATTTAGACCAAATTTTTAAAGAGGGGATAATGAAACTATTTATCAAGCATAGATTTCGTGTATTATATTGGTACTATGTAGTTTTAGCTAACTTAGAAAATAAAAAACAAATACGGCGCTTACTCGTTATAATCTGTGATCCTATTAAAAAATGGAAAGGCTTCTTGCTTCTTATCGTTTTACAATTTAACAGTTACAACACTGGTTCGGACTTGTTCATATTAAGCTTCGAAAGAGGCCTTGTCCAAGAAGTTCTTTAAATTCTTATAATGGGCTCATCCTACGAGCGCTGGTTTAGACTTTTTGGTTTTACTGTAGCTTATTAAAGGGATTTAAGCTAAGAGTTTATTAAAACAAGCTTTGGAAACAAGCTTTAAATTCATTAATGGGCTCATCCATCGTTGCGGCGCGTTTTGTCACAAAAATACATGTAAGTAGAGAAGAAACTCTTACTTGATACATATCTTACTGTAGCTATGGTCGCCTTATCTATTCTATAAATTACGTGACTTATGGTTCACGTATATGAACAGTTTGGGACATGAAATTATAGAACGTACAGTGATAGAAATAATGTTAAAAGAATTAGTTGCTGCAAGTTATGAGCCAAAGGCTCAATAGTCCATCCAAGTGCAAGAATACTAACACACAAGAAACAGTGTGGCAACATACAAAAACCAAGAAAATAGTACAAGTATATAATTATGGCTGAAAGTAAAAAAGTAAAGAAAAAAAGACCAGTAAAATCGTCTTAAGTCTAAAAAAGTGCCATTTAGCACCACAAAAATGGGCGGTTCTAACATTGGAACAAGGGTATGCACTGCATACCAGGCATAAATTTTTAGTAGTGTAATAAATTGTATTTTTTCAAAAGTAACAACAATGATTAAAAACGTTGAGTGCACAGCCCTCTAAAACAAAAAATTCGTGTGCACCCCCCAGTCAAGAAAGAAGGGAAAAAAAAGGCTTGAAGCATCCATGGTTATTTTGTAAGAGACAACGGCAGAATGTTTGAAGGAGGAGGAATGAGGCTAGTAGGTCAAATTTAATTAATACTAGTATCTCTCTATAACTGGCCTAATAACGATTTTGGTACTTTGAGGTTGAGTCCAGTAATTTTCAAGGTATGAAGGCCCATAACTGCTCTTTTGTATACACAATATTTCACAGACACTATTCAAGTTTTGGTCTTAATTTGTTTATGTGGACTACAATATAATTTTAAAAACTGTGCTTTTCATTACAAATCAAAAAATGAGATTAAACATAGAGGTTTGAAAATTTGTTGTGTTCATGATAAATTTAAACCCAATACAAAGAAAGTGTAATTAAAATACCTATTCCAATTAACCAGTTTCAGAGCGAATAACACAGACTTTGACAAAGCATATCAACTAAAATCTATTACGATTCAGAAAAACTAAACAAACACCTATACCTAATTTCCCCGAAAAACCGAGCCAAAAGACAACGCCAAAATCGACCCAAGACAACGTTAACCCAAATTTTTTTTGAAGAACTCACACACAAATAGTGCATAACCCTACGCGAAATCCTAATCCCTCCTCGCATCCACACACAACCCCTTACTGTGAAGATAAGAAGAACAAAACAGTACGTATACAACTATTTTACATAGTCCGAGAATCACCTTCCCACCCAAGATTTTACTAACCCGTTTAAAAACTTTAAACAGGAATGACCTGATACTTTGATGAGTCGTCACACTCAAAACATGCTCCGAGGCTCAGGAAAAGGCTTCTGTCCTTCGGCATCCAGTTGGACACTCAAATCCTGGAACAATCATAACACATTGTTGTGTCTCGGCCATCGATTACACATCACGTTCCACAATGAGTCTTCTTTAATACCTACATTATAATTCACAATTAATATAAGTTTTAAAAATGTAAGGTAATCAATAATATCATAATATAATCAACTTCCAAACAGAATGCGCGAAACACCCATTCAAAGGAATATATAAGTAAAGAAATAGAATCTTAGCCTAATTATTGACCTTACTTTACATATACAAAACAACTAATTAGGCATTTCGTATTTTGTGCAATTTGTACTATATTAAAACAACAAATAATAACATTTTAGCGCACATCATTTATTTGTTTCTCCGGCGTTTCCCCGCGTTTCCCCGTTTCCCCGTTTCCCCGCGTTTCCGAAACGTCATACGGCATCCCGGTGGAGTTTCCGTGCTTCCTAGGTTAGCAGTTATATGGGTGGTTGCTTTATGGATTTTAAGGCTAGCTGTTTAAAGGTTACTAAGGTTTTAACTACATTCAGATCAGTGGTTAACGTATTCCACTCATTTGGGCTATCATACTTTCCAATACGTTCATTAGGTGATACTGATTGCATTTCAAGAGAAAGGATCTTCACATATTGAATATAATAGTTAATTAGGAAGAGCTAGCTAAATCATCAGTACACACACTTCCTGTGAAACTAATTTATTGGTATGGTTTACTCTGATTACCTCCTTTTTAAGTTCCACCCAAAATGGTCACATTTGAACTGCGCATCTTCTCGTGTAGCAAGTGCAGAACTGCATGTGCGACCATGGTGAATTGCTTCTATCTCGGGTCTAACAGGTGACTTAGATTGTACAAGTCAATAAATGTTTGTTGGGTCCCTGCAAAACAAATAATAAGAAACGATATAAAACTGAAGAGAACGGTAAAGAAAAGTGAGTTATGATGGCCTAACTTGCTTGTGTAGCCAGATATTTTGAGGAGGATTCATCTCGCATAGATGATGAAGAACATGTCTAACTGCTTTCTTTTTGAAACAATGATTTCTTTTTGAAACAATTGCGTAGATCCTGCAGATACATGATTACAATACCCAAGATTTTTGTAAAGAACTAAAAGATCTCTTTTAGACGAACCAAGAGAGGATACACTTTTTTTAATATACCAATTTAACGTCATTGATTCTCCGGGTCCTGATGGGTACACGGCTGCTTTTTTAAGGAGGCTTGGGATATTATTGCGCATGATGTGATTAAAGCGGTCCAAGAATTTTTCGTTAATGGTTCTCTTCTCAAAGAATTGAACCATACTATTATCGCTCTTATTCCGAAGGTTGATTTCCCTCTTAAAATAAATAACTATAGTCCTATATCATGCTGCAATATTCTTTTCAAATGCATTAGCAAGATTATCTCTAACCGGATGAAAGACAGTTTGGTGACCTTAATTAGCTCCAATCAATCGGCGTTTGTGCCAGGTAGGCGCATTACTGATAATATTCTATTAACTCAAGAGCTTATGCATAATTATCATCTGGATAGAGGACATCCTAGATGTGCTTTTAAAGTTGATATTCAAAAAGCGTATGACAGTGTTGATTGGGGGGTTTTTACATGAGGTTCTTATCGGATTTGGGTTTCATCCTCGTATGATTGGCTGGATTATAGAGTGCGTGACATCTACATCCTTCTCCATAAACATTAATGGTTCATTGCATGGCTATTTTAAGGGTAAAAGAGGTATTCATCAAGGTGACCCTATATCCCCTTATCTCTTTACTCTTGTTATGGAGTTTCTCACGATTATGCTCCGTCAGAAAGTCAGTGATTCAGACTCTTTCACTTATCATCACCATTGTTCGGACCTCAACATTATTAACTTATGTTTTGCTGATGATTTATTTCTTTTTGCTCATGGTGATGTAAATTCTGCTCGGGTTATTATGGAGGCATTGGATGAATTTAAATATGCGTTTGGGTTGGTTCCTAGCTTACCCAAAAGTACTGCTTATTTTTGTAATGTTCTCAACTATGTTATGCTTGATATTCTTAATGTCCTTCCTTTTGAAGAGGGTAAGCTTCCGGTTAAATATTTGGGAGTTCCTTTGGTCTCTTCTAGACTTATATATCGAGATTGCAAGGAGCTGGTTGAGAATTTTAAAAGCAAGATCAATGATTGGAAGAATAAGTTTCCTTCATTTGTTGGAAGGGTTCAGCTTATGCAATCTGTGCTTGCCTCTATGCATATTTATTGGGCGTCTGTCTTTATTATTCCTTCTCGTACTCTGTTGGATTTAGAGCAGTTAATGCGTAGGTTTGTTTAGAGTCAAGGTGATATGAGGAGAGGTAGGGATAAGGTTGCTTGGGAGGCAGTGTGTTTACCTAAACATGAAGGTGGTCTTGGGCTTAGAAAGTTGAATGTGTTTAATACGGCTCTTATCTTTACCCACATATGGAGCATTATTTCCCTTAAAGAATCCTTATGGGTATAAACTTCGTGGCAGCAATTTTTGGGATATTTTGTTATGTGGTAATATGTCGTGGGGTTGGAGGAGGATCCTTCAGGTGCGTCCTCTGATTCGGCAATTCATTTGGTATCGGCTTGGTGACGGGAACATGGTGTCAGCTTGGTTTGATCGTTGGTGTTTGTTAAGCCCTTTATCGGATCTTGTTACTCCTCGGGATATTCATAGGGCTAGTTTTGACATGTCAACTAAGGTGCATGATGTTATTATTAATGGGAACTGGAAGTGGCCGAATGACTGGTTGGTGAAATATCCACCTCTTTATACGATCCCGGTTCCTTCTCTTGTTCCTAATTCTTTGGATCGATTAATATGGAAGTCTATAAATGATGTGGATTCTGGCTTCTCGGTTGCTACTGTTTGGGAGTGTATTCGGCCTAGAGGGGAAGAGATTGATTGGTATGATTTAGTGTGGTTTTCACACAACATCCCTCGTCATGCGATTCATCTTTGGTTGGTTATTAAACGGAAGCTGAAGACTCAAGACAAACTGAGGCAATGGGATGTTAGTAGTAATACTAACTTAAACCTGCTTTAGTGTCCTTTATGTAAGAGACAACCTGATTCCCATGACCACCTTTTCTTTGAATGCATTTTTTCTTTGCAGAGTCACTTACAAGTGTTTACTGGAGTTCCAAATATGCCATCTTCTTTAGATCTGATTGTGGATATTCTCAAACCTATATCTCAGAAAAGATCGGCTAGAAATGTCATTGTTAAGCTTGTCTTTGCCGCTTCTTGTTACTTTATATGGCAGGAACGTAATAACAGGCTCTTCAAGAATCAGAAAAGATCTGAAGACCAAGTTATCGAAGTGATCAAGTCTACTGTTCGTCTCAAGCTGCTCTCGTGCAAATTTAAGAAGACGAAGAAGGTGGAGTTTTTCATGCATCTATGGAAGCTGCCTAGTTCCCTCATTCGATCTTCTCATTAATGGATCTTTCTCATATGGATTGCTGGTTGAAGAGGTGTTTGGCGTTTGATTGCAAGGTTTTTGGTCGTGGCTATGTCTTCGGTTCTGTTCGTAGAGTGGAGTGCCAGGCGAGTGTTGTACTCTTTTTTCCTTCTCCGGGGTTTTTCCCATGGGGTTTTTCCTGGGAAGGTTTTTTAAGGAGGCAGTCTCAAATGGCGTCTTATACTCCTAGTTTGCAGTTGTGGGCTTATTGTAGTATTTATTGTTTCTTGAGGTGGTTCTTTCCTATTGGGGTGCTTGTTAGTGTATTATGTTAGTTTCCGTTTGTGGCATGTCACATGCGGTTGTGGTTGTTCAAGCGTTTGCTTGAGGTTAATGTGGTTTTTCAGCCACATTCCATTGTACTCAAACTATTTCTGTGATTAATATATTTTACCGGGGTAACCCCCTTTACCCCAAAAAAATTTTAACGTCATTGAAGATCGCTTCATGCTGTCCTTCAAGCTCGCTAACGATAGGGTTTCTCTTCTTTTGCTGTTGTGATTCATGAAAGACAAACAAACATTCTTGCATACCATTCATCATCCAAGTATGAACTACTCAAATTTGAATTATTTGTTCAATTCATTCTTAAACATATATACATTGAAACAAAGTGAGTTTAAATACAAATTAATCCTAAGTTGTTTTAGCTAAAATTTCATCCATTTTTATTTGGAAACTGAGCGTGAATATGTGATGACTCCATATGTATATTCAAATGGTATTTTAATTACCTCAAATGCAGTTTTGCTAAAATAAGCTTGTTTCCCTAGCAAGTAACCAACCTGAAAATGGAAACACTATGTCGGAAATCCAAGAATCACTTCACTTCATTATGATGAACAAGAAAAGTAAGATTGGATGATGAGAAGAATTATAGAGAGAGAAAGTAAGAGAATGAGATTGTTTACTTGCAAATGTGTAAGTTACAAATGACCAACCCCACCTTACCTTCCTTGGTGAGGTGTATATGTATCAAAACTAAAAGGCTTTCATGCCTTTAGTAATTCTACGGGCCGGGCTCGGGATTACTTGGGCTTTCGCCCGATACACGTGACCGGTTAGCTTACATATAAGAGCCCGTTTACCCGTCTAGCCTATTACAACGTATATTAATTAATGACCGAGACCTAATATAATTAATGAACGAACTTCCATTGTTCGACTCAATATTTTGAGGCTAACAATCTCCCCCGAAGTGAGTTCATTGTGACACTCCTTCGTGAGATCAATGAGATTGCTTTTGTCGTTAAGCTCTTATGATCTTTGTCTCTGTCAACGTTGTAGGCTTGTTCCTTCATGCTTTGTGATCTTTGATCTTGAGCCTTTGTCATTGTCTTTTGACTTCGTCTTTTTCGTCCGAGATCTTTAAATCTTTATCCTTCCGTCTTGATCGTCTTTGCCACCTTGCGATCTTGTGTCTTGACCAACATGCTCATACTTTGCATCATCTTGAAAGCTTGCTAACAATCTCCCTTGATAGACTTGATATCTTTGAAGGAAGATCTTGTATATCAGAGTTTGTACGGAAGTCTTTGTCTTTAATTCTTGAGCTTTCATGATTCTTGAATCTTGATGCTTATAGAGAATGTCCTTTGGTAGTTTTGAGCATAGAGCATAGTTGTATGAATCCGACTTCAGCTAAATAAGGCATCACCATCTCCATCTTTTATGTTCCTTAAATAAAACAGTTTAGCAATAAAGCGTGTGGACGCATATGGCATTGTCATTCGCGGATTTGGTTAGATAACCTTTGGTTCCATAGGACCGTTTTAATAGTAAAAATATTGACCTGTGATCAGGTAGATTTCAAAGAATCTCCTTGACAGGGTTTCCTCCACTCAAGGTAGATCTTCTAACATAGATGTATTAGATTTACCATGCTTGCTAGTTCTCATTACCGGAACGTCTCAAAGCAGACAACACGGTAAGAGTGAATCAGATAGTTACTATCTTTCTGATTAATCCGTCAATTCATTTCCTGGAACAAGTTTGATTCACATTGAATCGCACCATCGTTTCTTCCATTGCCACAGAGTTTGATTCATATAGAATACACGCACGTCACCGTACCAAGAGCTTGTTTGATGCGGCCTCAAGCAGGATTTCCAATCATTCATTATGAGTTACATAAGTATCACTCGGATTTTCTGGCACAATCACAAGGATAATGCGTAGGACTCTTGTTAACAACTTGTGAACAAATTGGTGTTCAATAAGTGTTAGTAATGGAATGTGTCCTAATGAGATTTATTTATGGATCTCTTAGCTCTAGACTCGATTAGTATGTTTTGGTTTTAGTAATCGGAGGCTGGAGCAGATTGCCACCTATTCAATATCAACTATCTCGGAGTGAGAAAGTTAATAGAAGTCGTGTGTATCTCTGTGACAAATGAGACAAGTTTCTGTTGAGAGAAACCCGAATGGCTAGGAAGGGTTGTGCATTGCATCACTGGTCCATATTCATTTTTCAATATCCAGCAATCCAACATTGTGATTCTGACAGCATATGTATTGACCCGGTTTCTGCCTAAGTTGTGTGGAGGGCTTCTTTCTTTTCACCCTTTATCCATACATTTCTTTTTCATTCTTCAACCCCTTCAATGTTTACCAAGACGTCATTACTAACACCTTGTTGTGATTGTTCCAGTGTTAGCTCAATCTTAGTCGGCATTCTTCCCTTATACACATTCATCTCCAATCATACCTAAGACTACTAATTTCAACTATGGAGTATCCTTGGGTAGATCCCTCACAGGTTCTAGGTTGGATATAAGACAAATACCTAATCTTACCACCCTTAAGGACTCAGAATCGTCATGAAATAAGATGTTGTAGGGTATGGGATCATAACCATAAAACCTTTTCCGAAGAGTATCAAGCACTTTGAGTCGATAAATCACTTATTATTTTCAAGATCACATTTTAAATACATTTCTCCTCTTATTTCAAATACTAATTCACTTAGTTTTTGAAATACTTTGTGATTTAAAATTTGTCTTGAAAATTCCGTGGGGAAAAGTTTATACTTAGCATGAATTACATGGAACATAAACTTGCTCCCCCTCGATTTTACATATGTTTGACACCAAAAACAATGATACCAAGTTGTAAAATGAAAATAAAATTAAGGGTTAGCATTGTTGAGCACACAATTTTAAAAGATTATTAATTGTCATCGAAGAATTCTAGAAAAATTATGCTCAACCACTTAATCATCTTATAACAATCAATCTATTGAGTAGTCATTATTATTTCTTAGATGTTATTAAGACCTTTTATAATGTGTTGAATACATAAGAATTGTCATGTTTTGATGTATCCAACAATCATTAAAACATTTTTTTTCAAAAAACTCCCCCTCAAACATTGACTCATTTAAAAAATGACACCAAATGTAGAATAATTGTCTTGTAAAACAATATGAGGGATGGAGTGTTGAACACACAATTTTGAAAGATTTTGAATTATCATTGATAAATTCTTGAAAAATTGTGTTCAACTTTTTGAAAAACCAAATGTTAGAAGACTTCTCTTCTAACGCTAAGGATAAGCGCACTTATGCGTACACTCTCCTTTGTCGTTCGGGTCCGAGTTGCAATCTGAGAATGATTTCAAGTCATATAGAAAAATAGAAATGACATGTTTTGAAACTCCTGTTCGAACTTCATTTACACGCCCGTGTCGGTATTAATCAACATTTCTAGGTACGTAAATGTTATCGATTCCAAAAGACATGTCGAGAAGAATATTTTTGTGAAACATTTTCTAATTTTTTGATTTTGTATTTTCTTTTTGAAATTTTATATTTTGTATTTTTCTTTTTTCATAAATATGTACATGTTGATGTTTGAAGAAATATCAAGCATATTCGTTTGTCAGAACCTCCAGTTCTGTTGGAGTCAAACATCTCATACCAATTCGCTTGACAAGATACTGAAACCTATCTTCGGTTAAGGCTTTAGTAAATATATCAGCTAGTTGGTATTCAGTTCTAACAAAGTACAATTCAATTATACCGTTTTCAACCTGTTCCTTTATGAAATGATACCGAGTATGGATGTGATTGGTACGGGAGTGCTGCACGGGGTTGCATGAAATTGCTATGGCTGACTAAGAGTCGTAATACAAAGCCATAATCTTGAAGCTGTGTCCTCATCCACATTACTTGAGCACAACTTGCAGATAACGCCACGTATTCAGCCTCTGCGGATGACATTGCAGTACAGTCTTGTTTCTTTGACATCCAGCTGACTCATTTATCACCTAGGAACTGTATTCCTCCAGAAGTTCTTTTGCCAGTATCAACGCAACTGGCATGATCAGCATCTGAAAAAGCTGTTAGTTTAAATACAGAACCCTTCGGATACCAGAGTCCCATCACTTTACTTCATTATGATGAACAAGAAAAGTAAGATTGAATGATGAGAAGAATTGTAAAGAGAGAAAGTAGAGAGAGAAAGTAAGAGAATGAGATTGTTTACTTGAAAATGTGTAAGTTACAAATGACCAACCCCACCTTACCTTCCTTGGTAAGGTGTATATGTATCAAAACTAAAAGGCTTTCATGCCTTTAGTAATTCTACGGGCCGAGCTCGGGATTACTTGGGCTTTCCCCCGATACACGTGACCGGTTAACTTACATATAAGAGCCCGTTTACCCGTCTAGCCTATTATAACGTATATTAATAAATGACCGAGACCTAATATAATTAACGAACGAACTTCCATTGTTCGACTCAATATTTTGAGGCTAACACACTACAACAAAGCTCAATATACGATCATCCCATCGTACTCCCAAGATTAGTTTTTTAAAGGGCTAATTGCATATGACATAATATGAACGCAGTACGAATTTAATACATTAGGACAAATTCTTCAGGGAATCAAAAGTCGGTGATGGATTTCTTATCGATAGGTCGTGCCATAACTGAAAGGTTGATTCTGGTGTCATCTTCTGTAACACCCCGTAAGAAAAAATTTGATTCTCATTGCGTTAAGTAAAAGTCATGTAATGCAAGTTTGCAAGTTTACCAATAACTTTCAACGAGAAGTCATCTTATGGTCGTCAACGCATTATTTTTGTCATAAAAAGTTTAATTTGCACGAGAATATCACCATTTTTACTCTATGACTAAAAGGGTATTTCAGAACGAGTAACGATAAAAAAAAATCATATTTAATTCACCTTTGTGAAACGAGAGCATTTACTTGTAGCACTTTATAAAAAAAACGCCTACATATAACTTAATGAATATGACAACTTAATATTAATACAACAAGGACAAAATAAACTATACAAATATATATCTATACATATGAAAATATATGGAAAACAAAATACAATAATGATAAAACATTATCATCACAAAACTTACAACATTACCCTACTACTTTTATCATTTGAAGGATTTTCAACATTCACATGCTACGTATCATACACCTGATACAAATTCAAAGTTGAAATGCAAGAATAGTAGATATGCCTTAATAGTAAGATGTCCTAACAGTATTAGAGAAGAAACATCATGACTAATAGTATTAGAGAAATTCACTATGATTCAATAGTAACATAGGACCATTCACATGTAACTTATATGTGGTCAACCAAAGACTTCGGTTATAAATCAGAACCATGCAGGAACAAATGTATTACAACAAAAATCTAAAAACACTGAGTAAACTATACGTTCAAGATCAAGTTTGTTGAGTACAAGAGCTAAGTGGGTGTAGACTTTAGAAGAGATAGCAACCAAGCCCAAACCGTATCTCCATCTTTTCTTCCTCGCCATCTTTCATCAAGCTTAGGACCTCGGTAAGTCGTCCTCACAAGTTAACCTTTATATGTCATTACTCGTAGTTTATCAAGCCTCGACCTTCACGACATGAACACGACTTGCATGGTATAAACCATGCAAGGTTCGCATATAAGCAAGCATGAAAAGAATGTGTCGTGCCGTGCCTAAAATAAGCAAGCCATAGTAACATTAGCAAGCAACTTACGATGCGTGAGTAACTAATATCGAAACCAAAGGAAAATTATAACAACTTTAAACCAGTACGAAAAACATGGCTTCAAAAAGAAACGCATGATTTTTTTTTAAACTAGACCTCGCTACCATTGTTGTTTCGCACCAAGGCTACTGCCACCTTTGTTTCGTATTCAACTACTGCCATTATGAATTCGGGATCGCTGTGGTCTGCCACCACAGTTGAAACCATGAAGCTCCATGGTGAGCTGCTGCTGCCACTGCAGCCACATGAGCTGCGAAAACACCACCACACTTGTAGTTTCGATCTTTTATCTATCTAGTGACCAACCCTAAAGAAAGAATACCTATGCGGGTTCAAAAGAAAGATAAGTATACATGCATACATATTCAATGGAATAAAAAAAGAGAAATCTATATATATATGTATGATAAAGAGTGTGTGAGTATGAGTCCAAAGACCACCACAAGTGGTTCTGAGTCCTCTGTCTGAGCTCGACCCAAAAGTAGAAAAAGGAAAAGGATTAGGGCCGCATGGGCTATATTTTAATACATGTATACGTATACAAAATATGGAAGAAGAAAGACCTAGCTCCAAACTAAATAAGGGTGCGTGGGTACAAGCAGATGACACCACAAAAGTGGTTGTCAAACCTTCTGTTTGTGTGAGTCAGAATCAGAAAAGGAAAAAGGAAGACTTAGTAGCAAAGTGGTTTCGTTTTAACATAAAGACATTTGCAAATGGGTATATTATAGTAGCAACTTGTATGAAATCTTTAAATCGTAACTTTTAAACGTAAGAAAAAGTGGGAACATGCAAGATTTTGGATCCTTGAGACTCAAGTGAGTTGGGTAAGCTAGCTAACGAATCAGAAATTATTCAATAGTTTGAAATCTATAAACAACGATTTCCGATGAAATAAAAATAATAATGACGAAATTTATTTAAAACGTATAAGTGAATCTAACGCGATTAATATAAGTTCTTTAATGTTAAAAATATTTTAAAGCTTGTCCAGATTTTAACATGGAAAGTTATAATATAAAGTTACACATATTGTATATAAATATTATTATTTGGAAAGTCAAAGTATATTCGAGTGAGCCATAATATATATAAACCCGACAATTTCACAAATATATTAACGACTTCGATGTGAATAAATAAATGTATATATGTAGTAAATTACAAATGACGTTTATATGTTTCTTAGACATAAATCACCTGAACTTGTGAATATAAATTGTGATGCATTCTAATATTAACCGAACCCGTATAGACACTTATAATAGTAGAGTCGTCACTAGAGTTACGATCTAGCTAACACTTTGGAAACGTAAAACATTATCGCGTAAGCCATTTCATTAAGTATTTTTAGCATGTAACTCAGACTTCGTTATAATTAATTAGGTGTTTGACCGCGTTACTTTTGGCGTGCATTACTATCAGTTACAGACGATTAAACAACAAGGTGAGTTTTCATAGCCCCTACTTTACTGTTGTAAATCATCTTTTGGGGTGAGAACATTGCTTATTTTTAACAGTTGAACACAAGTACATTTACTGATTTACTATTGGGTCTAAGTCCCTATTCAACCCAACTTGCTATATTGCCCAATTTATCATGAACCGTCAATTTCTTGACCGGATGACCGGTTGAGGGAGCGCGAATGTTATGGATAGATCTATCGGGATTGACATCCCTGTTTGTATTGGACTGACATTAGTCAAGCAAACACAGTTTCATTTGAGTCAGTTACGGATGTCGCGGGTTGGACATCTGCATGGGCTTATCTATGATAATTCATGTTAACGTTTCGGTGTCATGAGCTTAGACAATAGTAAATACTTTTCATTTTGATATATAGGATTGCTATATTTCATGCTATGGTTATAAATCTTGTGGTTCATCATTTTTATCAAACAACGAAACTTATGAACTCATCAACTTTATGTTGACACTTTAGCAATGTTTTCTCAGGTGTTCTATTTTATGGAAAATAAGGAGTCTGCATTGGTATATTGGCATGTAGAGGTCTATCTCTCGTATCAAGTCCTCTTCACGCCATAAAGTCACAATCCCAAATCAAGTCTTCCGCTGTAGTGAATTTGGGGGTGTGACATCTTCTTCCCACCTTTCCCTCGCTTTCCTGCTCTTTCCACTCTTCTTCGAACTATAAAACAACATCACACATATAAATCACTCACTGATTTATACAAAATCATACACTTGCAAAAAAATTATAATCCTAAAAAAATATAAAAATATAAAAAGATAACAATTTATATATATATTTATAAGTTGTAACAACTGTTAAATTTAAAAGAAATAAGAGTAAAATTTATATAAACAATTTGGTACTTTTTTTTGTGTTTAAGGACTTTGTTTAGCGAATCAAATCCCATCTTGTTCCTCATTGTAGCTGAAGAATTGTATGGAAGTTTGAAGATGAGTATGGAACATCACATACAACGAAGAAATAAAAAAAGATAAGGAAAAAGGCCAGGATTTGGGCCATAAGAGTTAGCCCGCTGAAAAGGGAAATGGGCTTTTGGTAAAATGACGTCATTTGCAGCCATTTTTGATAGGGAGGTGATTTGCACACTCTCATAATTTATTTGCACATTCAAAAATATGTGTCATGCCATTTATACCCTTAGCATTTGTGTTTTGATTTCCACACTCCACTAACTAATTTAGGGGTATAAATGGCAACACATACACACATTTTAAGTGTGCCAATCAATAAATGGAGTGTGCAAATCACTTCCCTTTTTGATAGTATTTGTAGAAGAATTGTCTGGAAGTTTGAAGATGAGTATGGAACGTCACATACAACAAAGAAATAAAAAAAAGATTAGGAAAAAGGCCAGGATTTGGGCCATAAGAGTTAGCCCACTGAAAAAGGAAATGGGCTTTTGGTAAAACGACGTCGTTTGCATCCATTTTTGATAGTATTTGTTAGAAACACGAAAAGTATCGGTCACTACCAATATAGTTAGTCATAGCTCGTAGATTAATCCAATGTAATGTTAGTAAGATAACCGGGCCAAAGACACAAGGAAAGCTCATTACTAAAGCCCATGGCCGGTTAGCTATGATGTATAAATACTCTCTCCAAACATGGAGAGGGTGTTGGTTGGTTGGTTCATTCATACATAATCTAATCTCTATTTCTTTCTTACTTTCTCTCACTAGAACCTTCCTCCCATCCACTTTCTCTCTCTAGAATTTTTTCATAGTTATTTGGTGTTATAGATTACTAGCATATTCTACAATTGGTATCAAGAGTCATGGTGTGATTGGTTTAGTTTTTGTGTTTGTTCTTATTTGTTTTGTTTTTTTCATTCAAACCGTACTATTTTTCTTTTGTTTTCTTGTCTTCGAAGCTCCTTGTTGCACTAAAAGATCATTTACATAAGTAAATCTGATCTAGTATCCTTGGATATAGGTGTACATGCTTTGAATCAACGAAAACATTAAGTTTTTGTGCATTGTTGTGTTCGAAAAGTCTTAGAAAGTACAATTCTTGATTTTAAATTTTTTTGGCTTAGAAACCATAAAGTTTGCATTTTTAAGGTACCTATAGGCTTAGTAATATTAGTTGTACAAGAAATTTTTGAAAAAAATGATCAAAGTGAGTCTTTTTATGTTTTCAAAGATTCGAGTTTCGTACCGGTTGAAGGCGAGTTAGCAATTAAAAGTACAAGGCAAATTAGCAATTGAAAGTGCAAGGCGAGTTAGCAATTGATAGTGCAAGGCGATTTAGCAATATCAATAGAAAGCGAATTAACAATTGTTCTTTGCAAGGTGATTGATCAAGTACATAGTACAAGGCGATTTATCAACTTTCCTTTGCAAGGCGATTTATCAACTTTCTTTTGCAAGGCGATTTATCAACTTCTATTGACAATGCGATTTAACAGTTCCCTTAGCAAGGCGATTTAACAATTTTCTTATAAAAGGCGATTTAACAATCTTGCTTTGAAAGGCGATTGATAACTAATTCACTTGAACTCAATTCAAAACTCATATTTGCTAAAGTAAATTATACGGTTTATCTCTTTGATTTGTAAAATCCCGTGAAACATTCAATTGTCTTCTCGGTTTTATCAAGAGTTGTAAAATCCCGTGTAGTTTCAAAACTTACAACACACAAAAGACAACTCACTAAACACAATTACTTTCATTCACCGTTCGATCCACAAGTAATCTAACAAACATCAAATCAACATGGATTCAGTTATTCCACTTGGACAAAAGTATACTCTTACAGAATATATGATACTCTCCGATGCAGACAATCGTCCATGGTATGTGCTTAATTACACATACCTTTTACCTTTAAAAACGAGCTAAAATAACCAAAAACGGACTTAAAATGCCAA
>BQNB010087485.1:0-27910 GCA_026074375.1 Tanacetum coccineum
CTTCTAGAAGAAATGACTTGAGGAGATGTCCCAGTCATCCCCTCAGATGGGAGGGAGAAGGATGATTTTAAGGCTGAATTCGAACCCTATTTATAGGTTTCTGAGGGTTTACGGCGTAACTGATTTGTGGGTTACGCCGTAACCTTGCTGATGTCGACATTCCAAAATATAGGCAAAAATAGACTTTTTGGCGTAATCAATTTTTGGTTACGCCGCAACGAAAGTTTATGGCATAACCAATTTTTGGTTACGCCGTAACGAAAGTTTATCGCGTAACCAATTTTTGGTTACGCCGTAAACCCTTCAACAAACTTGTAGTAAATGCAATTTGACTTTTGATTGGTTACGACGTAACCACATAAGGTGTTACGTCATAAAGTGCTAACACAGCTTTCCATATTAAAGGCTTGAATATGTTACGGCGTAACTAGTTGCCATGTTATGCCATAATGTTTACTTGGACAGATCATCTTTCCATAATCACGAAGTGTTACGGCGTAAACCGTATGTTGGTTACGCCGTAATGTTGTTGATGACGTAACTTTCCTTGAATAGGTTACGGCGTAACCTTATGAGTGGTTACGCCGTAAAGTCTTAAATTCGTCAACAATTGCACTTTAAGCCCTTTTTCCCATGTTTCTTGTCATTTCCCTGCATTTCACCTGAAAACTATAAAATGATAGAAAATATCTCATTTTTGAGTATTAGTGAAACATTTACAAGTAATATAGTGTCACACCCCGCCAAGGCGGAAACGCGAGGCGTGACGAGAAAGGGAATCATCACAACACATTGGCGTCTATATAGAGAAACTAAAACATGCATAAAATACAAGGTATAGACACGCAGTGTCATGAAAATACCCAAACACATCAATAAAATCCAAAAGGCGTCTGACATTAAAATGAAGGCAGTTCATGCCAATGTCATGACATGCAAACATTCATACATCCTAACAAAGCAAAACAATTAACATTCATCATCCAAAACTAATAACAAAATCTAGATAACTAAACTTCGCCAGCTGCCAACGGTCTATCTAGCCACTTTTCCTAACTTTAATCTCATCCTGCTGAATACTTTGAAATATGCTTATACGTGAACACAATGGTTGGTGAGAAACATAGGTTTTCAGACACACATATTTAATCCATCCTAAAACAATTTATCCAATTACTGTGATTATAAAATAATACTTTTGCATGACAATTATGCTAAGTAACATACAAGCTACCATGCAATTCAATCCAATCAATCATTCAAACACCAAGCAGATGACCTCAATCTCTCTTGGATCATACCAAATATCTTTCCCTCTAGCTCAGGTCATTGATACCCGCAAGTAATCCTCCTGACTAGGCAACAATTTCTTCCACTAAACTGGCCATGGATACCCGCAAGTAACCCTCCTGACTTAGTTCACACATCAATATCACATCACATAACATGTAGCACATAACGCATATCAGTCAAATAATAGTCCATGCATTTACACTAACACATAATCACAGCAATTTAAAACTCATTTCAACACTTGCATCATTTCCATCCCAAGTTTAAAACGCAATAAAAAGTAGGACTATGTAACTCACCTGAATGCTCAAAATGCAGCTTCCAATTCCTATCACACAACTATACAAATAAATAAACACGGTTACACGCGACCAAGCTAAAAGCTCTAGTCCATGTAACACACATATGATGGATGTCTAAGGGTTTGATTAACCATCATGGGTCACCCCGACACCATGCCCAACCTTAACCACCTCATTAACACATTACACTAGTTAACTACAATTTATTCAAAAATGCAGAATTTTAGTGTATCTTTACTATCTTAAAAACCTTACTTGATGTCCTTCATAAATTATACCAAAAATCACCTAAGTTTATTTATGAGTTTACTAACTACCTTGTGATTCCCAAGCTCTCATTACATGTGCAACTATCCCAAATAAAATCCAACTTCAAAACTGTCCAAATTCGAATCTGATTGCACACTAAAATGTATGGCCCTAATTACCATACTTAGACACACAATCAAAAGCTATCCTTCTAGGGTTTCTTTATATACACATTGAACCTAATCAATTTAGATTGGCTATATCTAATTCCACTTTTAAGTTAGGGTTTTACCCTCCTAAACATGACCTAATTCTGACCCGTATTCACTGTTTTGACAACTTTTCTTGTTACGACCAATTGACTAACTTCCCGACCTCAAAAACCTTCGAGGCTGGACTTTTTAAAAACTAGACTCTCTGAAATACAATTTAGACATAAGATTCATAAAAAGAAACGTTTTTATCAATGAGATATCATCAGTTAAACACAACCCTAAAATCTGCTCAGCTCTAAATCACGTTTTAACGCAAACCCTAACATCCAACATGCATGATCATAACCCTAAACTAACCCTAATCATTATACCATCATTAAAGTTCATATATAATTTGTATTTTATGTAAACCCTAGATCCATCATAAATCATGTTACATGAATATCATAAACTAGCTAAGATGAACATACTTACCTTGAATGCTAGCACCTAAACAACAATTCTTGAATGTTCTTGGATCAAACACCAAATTCGGCACTCCTAGGGTTTTCGAGGGCTTGAAATCGCAGGCACAAAAGGATAGGGAAAAGAATTATAAGCTAGGTTTATTGTATATGTACCCTAAGTATCCTTATCCCTTAAGACTTAGAGTTTGACAAAGCTTAGGCCTCCTAATCCTTATCCTAACCCTTTAGCCGATCGTCCCCCCTTTACTATTTTATTATTATTTTTATTTAATTATTAATTAACTAATTATCTTCATTACCTTAAGTTTTCATAAAAACCTAAGCTAATTTGGGTAAACTTTTTTTACATAAACGCTACTTACTAAACTTTCTAAAAATAACTTTTCATTTCACATTTCACTTTCTATCTTTAGAAAGTCTACTATAAATATCCAAATTTCACTCACTTTACTTATTTCCAACACGATACATTTCCCATAAACGCTTACACAAAATCATCCAACTATTGATGTAGCATTACACGCAATACGCCCTACCTTTCTATTATCACTATACGTGAACAAATTGGAATACTCATCACCACACACAAACGCACTTAAAATGAGATGATCATACAACTCAAAATGATTTCATGCACCTATTCAAACCACTTAACACACATATATAACACGTAGCACACAAGAAATCAGACAAAACAAACTCTTAGCCATTCCTAAAGGTATCACTAACCTGATTAAATCACGGATGTCACATGTACAACCCGACATACCGAAGAGGAGAATCGAAAATGGTCTGATTAGATTTAGGAAGAATAACACGATATTCGGAAGGAATGGGGTAAAGGGTGAGGAAATCATTGGATTCCTCTTTTAAAAGTTCGTAAGTTTGAGTGGTTATGGAATCCTTCGCACTCATAATAAAAAAGATGGTGATTATTGACTTACCTTGAAATAGAAGAACAGTAGTTCAAAGAAAGTAGAAAGGAAAATAATGAAGGTAAAAAGACAAGAAGGGTTTATGGCAAAGTATTTATAGGTAGCTCTCAATACCTTTACGGCCGTCCATGTGTCAGGAATCAGGGATTATTTGGATTTCAAAGTTGAGAAAAAAGTGGGATAAGACATTCATGATTACATAGGAGAGACTGTTGGGTAATATTCATTTAAAAGCTGAACTAACTCTACAGCAAGTGGACTTGTAATTAAATGAATGCAGCACGGGTCTTCGACATGGCCTACGATTTGTACAACATTTGATGAGTCGAATGCAATGCATCCATAGATGCATACATTACATTCGATTGGGGGGCCTGATGACATACCCTCCTTTCCAGTTCGAAGGCCTCCCCTTTGAGCCTGAATGGGATCTTCTCCCAATTGTACACTGAAACCTTCTAATAGTTTCGAGTGGCGTATAACTGTCTTTGAGACAAGTTACCAGCAAGGGAATCCGCCACGCGAAGGCCTCAAACCCTTTGCGGTAAGGCCTTTGACAAAACTAGGGCAGAGGTCAAACTTGTTTAAGTCAAACACCCACGATCTCCCTCTTCCCCAAAGCTTTCCCGCCAAGGTAGAGAACGTGGTATACAGTTCCTACAATCACCCCTCAAAATGTGGGAAGCCCCCACGATCACCGGCTTTTGTGCTAACCCCTCATCCCATCCTATTTCTACACATATAATAGATGGTGAGGTCCCTAGGTATGACCAAGACTTTCACACACTCCTACACATTCTTACATACTTACTTTACAAAAGCACATACTTACTCTCACGCCGAAGGTGATTCGCAGGGACACCCTATGCGCTTCACTTAACGTAGTGTTTCTATTTGTGTTGATACATGTTTTCCAAGACCTGGCGATCCCTCAAGCATCTTAAGAACTCTTCGATCTCATCAAAGCCTGATCGTGCCCATATTTGCACAATCATGGTCAAACAATGTAATTTATACACAAAACATCTACAATAAAAATAACACATTATAGTGAAATGATTCATTCATTATTATCTGAAACTTTGAATCATACATTCATCAAAAAACACATTTTAATAGAAAATAACCCATAAGCAAAAAATATAACCCCCCAAGCCTACCTTGATTACAGAGACTTATAAAATTCAAACCCCTTCATAGCCTGATGGTGCAACTGTAAAGCTGTCGAACTCATCTCCATCGCCCTTATCATATCATCCTTTTGCAGCCCTTTGAGTTCCTGCCATGTCTTATACGCCATCACATTTGTCGGCAAATATTGTTCAAGCTCTTTTAAAAACGAACGCCTTTCATCTATAATGTCAAGTAACTGCCTTGTTAAATTATTGATTTTAGTTGCGAGCTAAACCTTCCTCTGCGTCTTCAAGTCGAAATAGACAAGTAGTTGATCTTTAAGCAGGTTTGAATTTGCTAAGAGCCTGAGTTGTTCCAAATTTACAAACCCATTGTCAGCGGCCATTGAAAAAGTTTAGTTTTTGGTTAGTGAAAGGTGTTTAGTAAGTTAAGGAATGTATGTGTGTATTTTGGATATGAAGGACCAAATGCGTGGTGTATTTAAATACAAGTGAAGGTACATGGTGATTAATAGACTACAGAAACGAAGAGTCGAGAACGCAATTATTACACTGGGAAGGTATATGTTAAAGGCGGCTAAAATGTTTTTCAAGGACCAAGCGTGCAAGAAACGTGTGGAATATTTATTGTGTATTTTGGCGGGAAATGGAAAACCAATAGATCATTGAGGGACCAACGGTGCAAGTTACAATAAATAAAAACGACTGGGTAACACAACGGGTATAAAGTCTCCACGTTTTTTACTAGACAAAAACACAAACAAAGGCAACATTAGAAAACCGTTTCAAGCATGTCTTCTTCATCTTATGCCTTCGGTCCTACAGAGTGTAAATGTGGGCTTCCGTTGATGACACTCACCTCTTGGACACGTGACAACCCTGCTAGACGATTTGGTGTTTGCCCTAACAAATATGTAAGCCGTTGCATTCAGATCTTATTTTATTACCTGATCATAAATTCTCTTATTTTCAGAAAAAAGGAATCAAGCACTGTAAAAGATGGTATTGGAATGATCCGGAGTTAGAGAATAAATGGTACATAACTCAATTATATGAGATGCATCTGCTTCTTAATCCCTCGAAAAGAGAAGAACAAGAAAATGAATTAACAATCCGAGAAAAACTGGCAGTCCTTTAGGTTGAGTTTGTTGATATGGAAGGTCAAATGCAGTAACTCATGGAAGAATTGAAGAAAAGTCAAAAAATGCTTTCTTTTGGAAGTCAACTGCGATAGTATTTGGGGTTGTGGATTCGTTTATGTTTGTTATGAATTAATTAGTTTGGATTTATTTTGTCTAATCAATTGTATGAATTATCCATGATCAGTTGTTTTTATTGGTGTCAAACGGTAACAACATTAGTCAAACAGAGTAGTGGCCAAACACCGTATTGGTCAAATAGATTAGTGGTCAAACAGCGTATTGAAGAATTACAGTGTCTTTGGTTTAGAAAAAATGGGTAAACGTATGTCACTTCAAGGATGAACAGTATAACGTACCCACAAAACAACTACAATACCAACAAGACATTATAGTGAAATGATTCAATGATTAACAAACAAAAGTTGCAATCATACATTCATGAAAAAACTGAAAGAAACAAACATTTAACGATATATAAACCAAAAGCCAAAAAGAACAACCCCACAAACCGACCATCTCACGTTTATAGAGTTCTACAAAAATCAACCTCCTTATAGAGGGACCTGAAGGTGCAATTCCTTCTTCAGCTCAATCACCTCAACCAAAACAGCCTTCTGAATACGCTTGAGGTGCTCCCTCGTCTTATAGGCCACCAAATTTTCTAGCAAACATTCAATATCTTCTATTATTGCACGCCTATAATTTACACTTGCAAGCAACTGCCACTTCCTCGTTAAGTTGGAAAGTTCATTTGCTTGCTGAGCTTCCCTTTGCGTCTAAAAAAGTTCCTCCAGATGAACAAATACACGAGCAACAGCAATAGAAAAAAAGGGGGTTTTAGGAAAGTGATAGGGTTTAGGAAGTTAAGGTATGTATGTGTGTGTTTTGGATTTGAAGGGAGATATGGGAAGTGGATTTATATATAAGTGAATATATGGAGATTAATTGATTACACAAACGAAGTGTCAAAAAATGCAATTACTTCATTGGAATGGTAAATGTTAAATGCGGCTAAACACTAACGTGTAAAACGTTCCTTCTGAATTTGGTGGAAATGGAAAGCTAATAGAACGCATTGAGGGATCAACGGTGTAAGTAAAAAAAAACACTTACAAAACTAATTTAAACCATTATCAACGGGCAACGGTCATAAAGTCAGGACTTCTTTTTTTTCTTAAAAAAACAGAAAGAAACTCAAAATTAGAAAACCATTTTAAGAATATATTCATCTTCTTTAATGGAAGAATCGAAGAAAAGTCAAAAGAATGTTTTCTTTCAAAAGTTAACTGCCATAGTGTTTGGGGTAGTGGCTTCATTTATTGTCACACCTTGTAAAAAAATTTAAATCTTCGTCGTTGACTTTTCGTATTTCAGTTTGACTTTATCGAATTTCGTGTTAATTTTACGTTTAGCCGGGAAGTATCCCGCGTATATTTATAAATCGTTACCGGATGAGTTTCAGCTTGTTATTTGATGTTGTCTTTCGGGATACATCACGTTTCTACGTTTTGGATTAATATTTAAAATTTCAGAATTTACTTTTAAGTATTTTCTATTTTTTAGTTTCGCGTAAATCGTAATCGTTAAAGTTAAAATATCAAAGCTTAAATAATATCTAGGAGGATTAGAAAAATATCTAGTGGGAAAGGAATTGAAAAATGGCAAAATACCCCTCCCTCTCCCTCTTTGTTGTTTGTCCCCCCCCCCCCTCCCCCAATGCCAACAAGGCTCTACTTTCCTAGCATGTTTGTTTCAAATTGTACATATTAATCGTAGGATTCTATTTGGATGATTCTAGGTTCAAACCACATTCATTGAACATAGACCTTCACATTCTATTTAAATGCCTTCATCCATTTCATTTCAACCTCATTATTTCTCTCACTAAAAACACACACAAACTAAAATCTCTTCTCCCCATCTCTCGTTTGGTGAGTCCGAGCATCAACACCCACACAAAACACCTATAAATTATTTTGATCAAGATTTTGAAGATCAAGGTTTATTCGAGGTTGATTTATATAGTTTCTTGGGTATTCAGAACACTATTCGGGGTGTTCTTTAGTCTTGATTATCTTCTAAATCCTTCGTTTGTGTAATTTCATCTTTTTCAAATAAAAATTGTACTTCCTTGATCCTTATTGCATTTAGAAGCTAGTTGTACGACTTGTTTTTATAAAAATTAAAGCTTTAAATTTACATAAACCCTAAAAAGGTTTATGAGTGGTTTGAAATTTGTAAAAAAGGAAACAAGGAAATATTAGTTGTGTTGTCGTGGTGATACTCTTGTAAAGAAATAATTTTTTTCTAAAGCTTATTGCTTATCCTTGCTTATTAATAACTCGTATGAGCTTATTCGAGTGCTTATATGCCTCGAACTCAAAATAGAACCATAAAGGTTCGAACTTTATGCTTATTTGAATATTGTCTTAATATTTCGACTTATTTTTTAAGCTTATTTTATTTCTAAATAAGGGATTAAGCTTATTGGACCTAATAAACAAGCCCAAGTGAGTTTAAGAGCCTTCATGGGCCTCGGCCTAACCCCAAATCCCAAACCGTGGCATAAAGCCCATAGCTTGGCTTATTTGGTGGCTTATCCTGACTTGTTGGAGCTTATTAAATAGCTTATGTACCTATTTAGTTGCTTGTCGAACTTAACAAATAAGCTTGTGCTAGCTTGTTTGGGTTATTGGCCATGACCCAATACTAAGCCCATTACCGTGGGTTTAAGCCCACGATGTGGCTTATTAAATAAGCTCGACCATAGCTTAATTGATGAGCCATATGTTTATTGGTTTAATCGTTTGCTTATTTTGAACTTATTACGTTTCGGATCATCCATTTAGGCTTATTGGGCCTAAAAGCCCAATAAGGGATTCATAAGGTTTTCAGCTTATTTAAGAAGGGGTTATATTAGTGTAATGATTTGGCGATTTGTGAAATGTGTTTTGAAAGTGTTTTGGATAAAAGTCTATGACTTTGGAAAACGGATAAATATGAACGGGTCATGCCGAAATTTCGTTAAAACTTTATACTTAGAAATATTTGAAAAAAACTTATTTTTATAAATCTTGACTAAAAGACAAAAACATATTACTTTTAAATAATAAATAATATTCACATCTAGGTTGATTAAATAAATTAAAATACATATTTTGAAAATTTTCACAATACCGACTAAAAGACGAAAAATGTAAATTTTATAAATTTTATAAAATTCCTAATACTTACTATGTAGTTTAAAAACATAAAAACACTTATCCTAGTTACTATATTGGGTTACCGGGTAAATAGCCGAAACTTATTACTTTCGTTTAATGTTCTACTTCACTATGTATAATATACTTACTATCATGATACGTTTGATCGAGTCAAAAACCACTATGACTACCACACAACCAACGATACTAACGCATTTTCGTAATAATCGCACAACTACTTTATAAACACTTAGGTATATTCGTAATTCACGTTGTACTTATTCTGAACCCGACCGTTTATTCTTTAGGTCGTGACCTTGTACCGTCGTCCTTTACTGTGTGATCATTCTTCTAGTCTTTTCACTACTTCATTTAACCAATCAAGGTGAGTTCGTAGCCCCACGTTTTACTATTTTATCTCATCATTTTTTAGGTGAAAACATTGCTTATTTCTAAACTTTGGACCCAAGTTTCTTAAATAACTTTTACTTGCTTACGTGTTGCCTAAGTAGCTGTAACCTACTATGTCCCATCATCATGAACCGTTAATTACACTGGAGAAAACCGTACACGTCGCTTACACTTTTTTCGGTACTAAGCTAAATACCGAGTTCTACTTCGAGATATAATCAATCTAACGCACTACGTATTTTAAGGCTTAAAATACTAACATATCATACACATATGATAATACAACACAAGAAGGTGAAGATAGATAAATATCACAAATATGATGACTCGATTAAACTAATAACACTTGAAGCTTGATGTCTTCGTTTGTGTTCTTTACTAAAGAGTGAAATGATTGGATCACTTGTAATGGATTATAGAACAAGTATAATGATCAAAGAATGTGTAAACATAATTATGCAAAGGGTTGTCTAAAATAAAGACACTTGGTTGCTATTTATAGGCAACATTTGAAATTCAAAATATGGCCTGATAAGCAGTTCGCACGGATCCATGAATCTCCCTTACCCTGGATCCGTCATTGGTTATAGTAGATCCGTGTGATGCAGCTGTCAGATTTTTATGTACTTAAAAATCAGATTTAATAGATTCTTTTAGAAGAAATATTTCTTAACATGAAAAAGGAAAGATTTTCTAGATAGAGAATTGCAAAAATGGTTCTTGTGGTTTGGCCAAATTGCATGTTTGGTCCGTCGAATTACGAAAGTGCAAAAAACGTCCGTGTGGCGAATGTTTGGTTTCACTTTTGGTCCTTTGTCGAACTGAAATGACTAAAATACCCCGTTCTTTATCTTTTTTATTTTCCACTTTAATTTTCTTTTTTCTGAAAGTTAACTTACATCACATTCATCCTAATTTCTAGATCTAAAATAAAACATATAATGCCTCTTTTTTCTTTTTGATTGAAATCACTGCTTACCGACCCACGCCTCTCTAATCTTTTTCAAAAATACTTAGTCACAAAACTCACACTCCCTCCATGTTTTGGATAGCAAAGCGACGAATCATAAGAAAATATGCAACATGGGTAGATTTTCTTTATGACTTGTTTTTTTTCTTTAATACCGAAAGAAAAGAGGGTTAAATCATCTTAGTTTTGATCTTTCTTTAAACCTTTTGAAAATTTAAACGAAGTTAGGCTTCAAAATTGATCAATGATGAGTTGGGTTTTTGTGTTATGAAGATCTTTAAAGATTGTTTAAACTAGTAAGATATGCACAATAAAACCCAAAATGAGATCAAGATCTATATTTATTTTTATTTTTTTCTGGTGTAAAACGAAACAAAAAGAATGCTTGAACAATCTTGTTCTTGTTTTGCCTTTTGTGAGTTTCGAATATTAAACAAAGAAGTTTAGGCTGCAAAATTCGTTTTTAATTTTCTTTTTCGTTTATGAATCGAAACACAAGAGAATCTTAAACACGGTGTTGTTCTTGTTCTTTCTTTATATGTTCGAAAATCAAAAGAAGTTATGCCTTCACGAAGGATCTATGAGGACATGGTTGTTTTGTTGTATTGATCTTTAAAGGTCTTTTATTTCTTGAAAAATAATACAAAACAAAACCAAATATGAGATCTTGTATTATCTTTGTTAGATTCGAAGATTCTTAGAGAGTAGATCTAGGCTTGCATATGGGTTATTTGTTCAGATCTGTGATGATGTTATCTTTTGTGTTTAAAATCTCTTAAAGATTTGTGTAAAGCACTTGTAGAAACACAATAACTGTTAGCCGTATTTTTATGTAAAGTGATGGTCATTTATTATTCCCGATCCTTGTATAGGAAAACGTAGTTTACAGGGGCTTAAGCCCATTCGTAGCTTGGTCCGGCCCAAAAGACCCATAAGAAAGCCCGCAAGGCTTGTCCACTCTATGTACTATATAAAGCCCTCTCCAAGTGTGGAGAGGGTGTTGCTTCTCATTTTCTTTATAGTGCAAGTAACTATTTTCTTTGTTTTTATTTCTCTCTCTAAAATATTTTTTCTTATGTTGTGTTCATGGTGATGAAATGTTATCATCTAACATGTGGTATCAAGAGCCTAAGGTTATCTAGTGATTGTGTGCTTATTTCGAGCTTATTTTTGCAAGATTCGTCCTTGTTTTTTTGGTTTTAAAGCCACGGTTTTGCTTATTCTTGGCTTATTGTTTCTTAGGTAGTGTTAAGCTCAAGCTTCCTAGCTTATTTTGTAGCTTAAACGTGCCTTTCTCTAGAATCAAACATAGTCTTTTTCTTATTTGTTTTGTTTTTTTTTGGTTCGAAAAGTTTTGTGAAAAAAATCAAGAATCGTGCTTTGTTTGAGGTTAGATCTGGAAAAGCCATGTACTTTTGTGTTTAGAACAAGCTCTAGTTGCTTAGTTTAAAGCTGGTCAGCTTATTTCATAAGCTTATTGAGTTTTTTAAGCTTATTCAAAAGTCTCCTAAACTTTTCATACTAGCGAGTTGTCTAGGACTCTTGGTAGCGAGTTGTGTTCTATCAAAGTTTGTTTGTTTGCTATAATCCAAGCAGGTACAATAGGTACGAAAGTGACGGGTTGTACTCTAGAAAGTGACCTCTTTGGCAGCTACAGGTAGCGAGTTGGGAAGAACAAATAGCGAGTTGAAGTAGCGAGTTGGCAAAAAGCTTTAGCGACTTGGAGTAGCGAGTTGACAGGTCTTACTAGCGAGTTTATGTAGCGAGTTGACAGGTCTTACTAGCGAGTTTGTGTAGCGAGTTGACAGGTCTTACTAGCAAGTTGGTGTAGCGAGTTGACAGGTACATTGAATAAATTTTCCAAGGTCAAAGTCAAACGTTATGCTGCCCAATTTTTCCAAAGTAGTGAGTTGACAGAGACCTTCATCTAGCGACTTGTCATTCATTTTAGCGAGTTGTATTAGCGAGTTGTGACAGGGACAAATTGAAGACCTTATCTAAGCTAATTACTAAACGTTACTCTGCCGATTTTAAAACTCGTTAGCGACTTGTCATAATTCCCTAGTGACTTGACCATAACAACAAACAATCACAAGAACTTAATCAATTCAATTTTAAATCAAAAGCAAATCATAATCACAATCACTTAAACGATCCATACTTATCATTTGACATCAATCTTTCAAAATGTCAACTCAACAAGACATATATGTCGTCGGTTCCGAAAACCATCCTCCTATGCTTAACAAAGATAACTATGTTCCATGGTCATCACGTTTTCTCCGTTATGCTAAGAGCAGACCCAATGGAAAGTTAATCTACAATTCTATTATCAATGGTCATTATGTCAGACGAATGATTCTTGAACCAAGTGATGCAAACCGCAAGGTTCCCGTCAATGAAACCTTTCATGAGCAGACAGATGATGAACTCACTGAGAAGGAGCTTAAACAGGTTGAAGCCGATGATCAAGCCATTCAGACTATTCTTCTTGGTCTTCCTGAAGACATCTATGCTGCTGTTGATAGTTGTGAAACTGCTCAGGAAATCTGGTTATGTATTCAACAAATGATGAAAGGTTTCGATATTGGAATTCAGGAGAAGAAGGCTAAGTTGTTTAATGAATGGGAAAGGTTTACTTCCACTGATGGGGAATCGATTGAGTCTTACTATCATCGTTTCTCAAAGTTGATGAATGATTTCAAGAGAAACAAACACTTTCCAGAAAAGATTGCCAGTAATCTCAAGTTCCTAAACAACTTACAACCAAAATGGAGTCGACATGTTACCATTGTTCATCAAACAAAGGACTTGCATACAGCAGATTACACTCAGTTGTATGATTTCTTGAAGTAGAATCAAAAGGAGGTCGATGAACTAAGAGCTGAACAACTTGGAAAAACACATGATCCGTTAGCACTCATGGCAAATTCCAACAATCCTTTCAATTATCCAGTGCTTCACCAAGATCAACCATCATTCAACCAGAACTACATGCAACAACTAATGCCAAACCCCAAAGATATTTTAGATCCCACAACAGCTATGAACAAGGCACTTGTTCTAATGGCTAAGGCATTCAAACTAAACTACTCAACACCAACCAACAACAACCAGAGAATTTCATCAAACCCACACAACAGGCAGATTGCTCAACCGGGTATGAATATGGGTCAAGACAGACAAATGCAGATGGTTGGAGGTAATGGTGGAAATTAGTTTAGACATTATGCTGGGCAGAATGTAGGGAATCAGAATGGGTATAATGCAGTAAAGAATGTCGGGAATCAGGTTGTTCAGAATGCAGTTCAGAATCTGGGCGTTCAGAATGTTGGAAATCAAAATGAGCTTATTGTTGTTCCGAGGATTGCTAATCAGAATCCAAATGGGAATGGTAATGTTGTAGCAGCACAGGCTTAGGGTAATGCTATTGGGAATAATGGTAATCAGATAAGGTGTTACAACTGTAGAGGATTGGGTCATCTTGCTAGGAACTGCATAGTCAGACCAAGAAGGAGGGATGCTGCTTATCTTCAGACTCAGCTGCTGATTGCTCAAAAGGAAGAAGCAGGAATTCAACTCCAAGCTGAAGAATTTGATTTGATGGCTGCTGCAGCGAATCTTGATGAGATTGAGGAAGTCAATGCAACCGCATTATAGATGGCTAATTGCATCAAGCATCGACAATCGGAGCACTCAGACTAGACAAAAGCTCCCGACAATGACTCAACGATCATCTGAGTAACCAACCTATGCAATTTCTAATGATATGGAGATATATAATATGTTTTTAAACACAATAAGGAGCAGTATACTGAGCTACTCAAACCCATACCTGAACCACACAAAGTACAACAGAATGATAGTAATGTTATTTCTGAGGTTTCTAGTGTGGAACAAGATGGAGGAACTTTCGATTACACACCGGGGGTTGCTAAGAACTAACTGTTGAGGAAACACGTACTTATTTTGAATCATTATATAATAATTTTGTGCAATAGAAGTTGAACAAGGTCAACGTTTTCGTCAATCGCAAAATGAAAGAAACAAAAGCTGATATGGACCACTAAGCTTGCTAGAATATAAAAATCAAGCAAGAAAAAGTGTATTGAAATTAGTCAAGAAAAATATGACAAAACTTGAAGGAAAGATGTTATCAAATAAAGAAAAGTCTGTTTATGCAAGAACACTGACTTACTAAAAAATAAACTGGCAGACTTTCACTTAAGTTTCGGTAAACAAATAACGACTTTGAATGAGGAAATTTCAAATTTAAATAAACAACTTTCAAAGGAAAAATCAACTGTTTCTTCTCTTCTTGAAGAAAATAAAAGGTTGAAGTCTGATTTCAAAATACGCGAAGACGAGCTTCTTGATAAACAAATTCAACTTAAGAATAAGATAATATTTTGGTTAGAAATGTGTCAATCGATCAAACGATGCACAGCTTTCACGCTAAGCGAAGAACTCGTTTTTACCACACCGAATAGAAAATGGCTTTAGGTTATCAAAATCCTTTTTATCTCAAGCAAGCTTAGCAGAAACAACATAGTTTGTATAATGGAAAGTGTTATTAGAAAAGCATGATCCTCCTGTTGTGTATGATTCGGAATAGACACTACAACTTGCTCAAAGAAGTCGACTAAAAATGAAACATAGTGAGACAATAGAGAATTAAAACGAGGCGGTGTTATAGAAATATATATGAAAGAGTAAGCGTCATCTGTGACGGGGTTGATGTATGTTGTGTGTGTGGGTGCGTCAAGACATGTGCGGCAAGGGACGTCGAGGGACGGTGACGAGGAGTTATGTCTCACGATGGTGTTAGCGCGAGGAGCGGGGGCCTTTTCTAAATGGAGGCCAATGTGTTTCGGGGGTTTGTAGAGTAGCTAAATTATGTATATACACGACTGCAGGCTAGACTACATCGGATTAGAGATGAATCTCAAGGATTTTCAAGAGCCCAATCTATGCACACCCAAAGTGGTTGCCACGAAAATTTCTAAATAAGGTAAAAAACACCATTGTAACTCTTCAACATGTTGTCAAACAAAAAATGACTTTAGATATACATAATTAGTCGTTAAGTGCTCATCAAGAGATTCACAAAATTATAAAAGATAAAATTTTACCTATCGTTAACCAAGTTGATGCTAGAGTTCAAAATTTCAAAATACAATTTTCGAAAGAAGCAGCCAAATTTGTTCAAGACTTTAAATCTCTTGCAAAAGAAGCTGATGAATCCCTTGCTAAGCATAAAGCTTTGGAATTGGAAATTGAACGTCTCTCAAGAGCAGTTGTCAGTCAAGATATTATGTCTGTTGTGCAAAATCCTAATGTTGTTGAAACATCCGATCTCCAGACTGAGCTTGAACGTACGAAAGAGCGATTTGAAAATTGTATCATTAAAAAGGAAAATGAATATTCTAAACTTTGGAATGATTGGTACAAAAAATGTGAAGAATGCAAATACGACAAAATTTCGTACGATAAAGCTTATAATGACATGCAACAAAAGATCGAACGGTTGCAAGCTCAGTTGGGAGATCTTAAGGGTAAAAGCAAGGATACCTCGTCTGTATCAAACACCCTTGATCCTTTATCTCAGAAACTAGAGAATGAAAACGTGGAATTAGATTTTTTAAGGTATATATTGAATTCACTAAAAAACCAAGCTCCACCTTAAGACGCAACATACAAGAACCTGTTTGACTCTATCTCTGTGACACGAACTCAAACCAAAACAATAATTGACTATTTGCAAAACAAATTACACGACACGATCTATGAAAATGCTAAGCTTAGAGCCTAATTATTTGATAAGGTTTCTGAACAAAAGGATATAATCAAAGGTACGAGTGTGAATACTCAGTTTTGTAAGCAATCATTTTTGGGAAACCCACCTTCTTCTCCTATAAAATCTAAACCAAAACTCTATAATGTAACTCCTTTTCCAAAATCTAAGGGTCTTCCCAAGATCGATAAGACACATGCTTTGTCAAAACCAGTCACTTCAGACTCGGTACCCACTCCACAAGAATCAAAAAGTTGTGAAAATGTAATATGATTAGCCCCAAATGTTTAGGATTAATCCTTATAAGCTTCTAGGGATGATAAGTCTGTGCCTTACAAGGATAGAGCAAGCGTATAGGACAAATTCGATCACTGATTCACAACCTCCTTCAAGCCACAAAGAAAGGTGTTAATTCTAACTTAAAATGGATAGTCTCAATAGGAGTAGACAACACTGCTTAGACCAGAAGGCCACAGCCTATGAGCAATACAAAGACTGATAGGGTCCCCTCTGTTTCTAAGAGTAGTTGCATCAAGAATAAAGAAGTTGAGGTAGAAGAAAACCTAGGAATTTAACTGCTATTTCTAGAATAAGAAACAAATGTCATGCTGAATAGTAATAATGTTAAGCTTGCTTATTCGTAATGCTAAATCTGAAGTTGTTTGTGCTATGTGTACGCAATGTTTAATTTATGCTAATCATGATGTATGTGTGCTTAATTATGTAAATGCCATGAATTCTCATGGTAAGGAACAAAAGGCAAATGTTTCAAACATTGAAAATCAAAAGAAACAAAAGCCAAAGGTTATGAGGCCTAAGAAAGTAGGGTCCAACGAAAGACTTGCTTCACCTAAGCCTAGTAAACCTAGATCTTGCCTTAGGTGGTCACCAACTGGAATACTTTTTGACCTTAAAGGAAAAATAATCGCATCCAGTGAATCTGAGTGCCAATCTAATTGCTCGAAATGTGTAATGCAGTACTTCTAATCCCATAGGAACCATTATCAAACGGTTTTTCCAAATACCACATCTTTTCTTGGCAGGTTATCCAAATTGTTTTATGGTGCGTCGACTCGGGTTGTTCCAAGCATATGACCGAGAATCTAAAGCTTCTCATCAATTTATACTGGAAGTTTGGGAACTGTTCGAATTTGGAAATGCATCATGTTTGCTTGCAATTATGGGTTTCGGTGATCTTCAATGGGGAAATATATTAATCACCAGGGTTTTTTTCGTTGAAGGCTTGGGGCACAACCTATTCTCAGTTGCTCATTTTTGTGATTCAGATTTAGAGGTCGCCTTCAGAAGGAACACATGTTTCGTCAAAAATCTAGAAGGAGTTGATTTGTTAAAAGGAAATCGTACAACAAAGCTTTACACCATCAATCTCCATGAAATGGCCTCAAGCATCCCTATTTTGCATCAAGGCACGTGCACTTCCTCCAATTTTTATGGTTTATTGCATCAACGTTTATCACACCTCAATTTTGACACCATAAATGACCTTGCTAAAAACAATCTCGTCACCGATCTTCTAAAATTCAAATATCATAAAGAACATATTTGTCCCTCTTGTGAGAAAGGAAAAAGCAAAAAAGGCATCTCACCCACCCAAACTAGTTCCAAATTCTAAGCAGAGATTACACCTTTTCCATATGGATTTGTGTGGTCCAATGAGAGTCAAAAGCATAAATGGAAAGCGGTATGCTCTGGTGATTGTGGATAACTACTCTCATTACACTTGGGTACACTTTCTCAGATCAAAAGATGAAGCACCAAAAGTGATTAAAACCTTCCTGAAGAGAATCACTGTCCTTCTTCAATCTCCTGTCATCATCATAAGAACCGACAACGGCACAAAATTCAAAAATCAAATCCTTAAAGAATACTTTGATAGTGTTGGCATCTCTCACCAAGCGTCTTCTGTCAGAACACCTCAACAAAATGGAGTAGTGGAACGAAGAAATCAGACGTTAGTATATCACTTAGAACAATGTTGATTTTCTCTCGTGCACCATTATTCTTATGGGCTGAAGCGATTGCTACTGCGTGCTACACTCAAAACCGTTCCATCATTCACCGTCGATTTAACAAAACACCATACGAGCTCATTAACGGTAGAAAACCAGATATCTCCTTTCTACATGTATTCGGGGCTCTCTGTTATCCCAAGAATGATCGAGAAGAAATTAGAAGCTTGGGGAAAAAAGGTGATATTGCTTTTCAATGTTTATTCTGCTGATTCTTGTGCTTACAGAGTTCACAACCGAAGGACAAAGAAAATCATGGAGACAATGAATGTGATATTTGATGAGCTTTCAGCCATGGCTTTTGAACAAAGCATTTCTAAACCCGGGCTTCAAGGCATGGCTTCTGGACAAATCAGTTCAGGACTCGATCTTACTTATGCTCCATCAACAATAACAATTCAACAACCAATTGAAGGTGAATTGGATTTACTGTTCGAAGCTATGTATGATGATTATATTGGTGGTTAACCGTCAGCTGCTCCAAGAACTACCCCGGCTGCTCAAGCACCTCTAGTTCGTCAGACTCCAACGACATCTATAACAATAACAGACACCGTACCGACACCAATAAATTCATCCTCTCAAGCTACCAATATTCCAATCACTTCACAAGATGTTGACGAGCTCGAAACACAACAACAACATGCTTAGCAACAAGAAAATCAACCTCCACTCTAACCCGAAACAGTTGCTGATAATGTTCCAAATGCTATGCTCGATGGGAAGACGTTTATTAATCCTTTTGCTACTCCATCCACAAGTGTTGCTGAATCATCATCTTCATAATATGTGGACCCATCAAACATGCATATGTTTTATCAACCTTACCCTCACGAATATCAGTGGACTAAGGATCACCCTCAAGAACAAGTGATAGGAGAACCCTCACGACCAGTTTTGACAAGGAATCAACTCCGCACAGATGGTGACATGTGCATGTATGCATTAACTATTAGCACTATGGAACCAAAGAATGTCAAAGAGGCTATGACCGACCCTGCATAGATTGAATTAATGCAAGAAGAGCTTCTTCAGTTCAAAAGGCTTGATGTATGGGTGTTAGTTCCTCCCTTGAATAACATAAAACCTCTTACATTGAAATGGTTATTCAAAAACAAGCATGATGAAGAAGACACGGTCATCCAAAACAAGACTCGTCTGGTTTTGAGAGGGTACCGCCAAGAGGAAGGAATAGATTTCGAAGAATCCTTCGCTCCGGTGGCTAGAAGGGAAGCTATTAGGATATTTTGGGCATATGTTGCACACAAATCGTTCACAGTGTTTCAAATGGACGTGAAAACTGCATTCTTGCATGGTACGCTAAAAGAAGACATGTACGTGTGTCAACCTGAAGGTTTCATCGATACTGATCATCCAAGCCATGTCTACAAGTTAAAGAAGGCAATATATGGGTTAAAGCAAGCACCAAGGGTATGGTACGATGAATTATCAATGTTTCTCCTAAAGAATCACTTCTTCAAAGGAACCATTGATCTAACGTTGTTTATAAGGCGCTTCAACGATGACATCTTAGTGCTACAGGTCTATGTTGATGAAATTATCTTTGGTTCTACACACCCTCGGTATACCCAACTATTTTCCAGACCTCATGAAAAGCCGCTTCGAAATGTCAATGATGGGGAAATGACATTCTTTCTTGGCTTAAAAGTTCACCAACCCCCCCGTGGCATCTTTATAAACCAGTCCAACTACATGTTAGAAATCCTTAAAAAATATGGAATGGAAACTAGTGATTCCGTTGGAACTCCAATGGAGATCAAAGACAAGCTTGACCTTGATCATAATGGAACTCTAGTCGATGCAATAAAATATCGAAGCATGATTGGTGCACTAATGTATCTTACGCCAAGCATGCCAGACATTGTACATGCTACTTGCTTATGTGCTCGGTATCAGGCTAAGCCAACCGAGAAGCACCTCAAAGAAGTTAAAAGGATCTTTCGCTATCTCTGGGGAACCGTTAATATGGGACTCTAGTACACGAAGGACTATGGTTTTGAACTTACCAGATTCTCAGATGCTGATTATGCAGGATGTAAAGACACCTTCAAGAGTACTTCCGGTGAAGCTCAATTCTTAAAAGAAAAGCTGGTTAGCTGGTCCTCAAAGAAACAAAATTGTATGGCGCTATCAACCGCGGAAGCAGAATATGTGTCTCTATCCGCGTGCTGTGCCCAAGTCCTTTGGATGCGAACACATTTAACGGATTATGGCTTTCACTTCAACAAGATTCTAATCTATTGTGATTCGAAATCAGCCATAGCCATATCCTGCAACCCGGTCCAACACTCAAGAACAAAACACATCGCTGTCCGCTACCATTTCATAAAGGAACACGTGGAAAAGGGTACGATTGAACTGTATCTTGTCAAGACGGATTACCAACTGGCTGACCTCTTCACCAAAGCCCTTCCAGTGGATCGATTCAACTATTTGGTTTGTCGCCTTGGTATGCGCAGCTTGTCTCCTCAGGAACTTGAACGTCTTGCAAAATCTCAGTAATTCTTTGTATATATTTATCAGAAAAACAAAATACAATAATATAAAACCAAGAAAAAGAAAATATAAAATTATAAAACATATAAAAGCAAAATATAAAATCAAAAAATTTCAAAAATACCAAAAATATTCTTCTCTGACATGTCTCTCGACAATCGATAACATTTACGCACCTAGAAATGTTGATTAATATTGACACGTGTGTGTAAATGAAGTTCGAGCGAGAGTTTCAAAAGTTTTTCAAAACATGTATCTTCAAATTTTTTCTACGACTTCTAAGTAAATGTCAGCTTAGGACTCGGTCTCTAAAGAAAGGAAAATGTTCACTTATGTACATTTATCCTAAACAACGGGAAGTTCATCTCTTCTCGGTCTTGAGCAAAGTCATATAAACATTCAGAGTTTAGAATGCTCAAGAGAAGTACTAAGGAAAATGATGTTAACTTCGATATATCTCACATATTTTCCTGTTGAGCACAATTTTTCAAGATATTTTCAAAAAGAAAATTTCAAATTCTTTCAAAATTGTGTGCTCAACAAACTCCACTCTAAAGTTTCACTCTATTATTGAGGGGGAGTATAATAATTAGTTCATTCGACATGCGTTCCTGTTCTCCCCGGACGTAGTTAGACTCATGTGAATTCTGGACATTAACTTGTTTTTAATTCATTAATATTTCAAAAATTGTAAACACATATGCAATTTTTAAGGGGGAGAATAGTGATTAAAATGTGATTAATACGGCTTAATAAAGGATACGATCTCTTGAATATAAGTGCGTTCCCAAACCTCGCATGTGCAAAACTCTTTCATAATATGGTGCACATGTGTAGGGGGAGCTTTTTGGTAACTCTGGAAACACTCAATGTGTCTCAAATGATTTCTCAGACACGTTGATTGATTTTTTATCAAATGGTTTTATGGATCTTCATGGCAATGCCCCAAAGACCGACCAACTGTTGTTTCTCAAGGAGTTATAAGGCGGTTAAGGTTAGGTATATTCGTTCCATGATCCAGCCAGAACTGGAGGGATCTACCCAGTAACACTCTATTAGATAGAGTAGAATTCCTAGGTATGATTGAAAAAGGAGTAAAGTGAGAATAAGGGAATAGTGCCGACTGAGATGGAGCTAGTGCTGGAATAAACCCAACAAGGTACTAGTCATGAAGTCTCGGTAAGCACTGAAGAGGTTGAAGAATGAAAAAGAATTATATAGATAAAGAGTGAAAAGAAAGAAGCCCTTCATACACCTAGGCAGAAACCGGGTCAATACATCTGTTGTCAGAATCACAATGATGATTGCTGACTTTGAAGACTAACATCATGGACCCAGTGATACAATGCACAACCCTCCCTAGCCACTCAAAATCACTTAAAAGATTTATGTTTCATTTCTCACGGAGATCAACATGTTTCTATCGGTTTTCTCATTATGAGATTGTTGATATTGAAAAGGCGACAGTCTGCTCCAGCCTTCGATTACCAAATAACAAATGTCCACTTATAGAGTCTAGAGCCAACGAGATCCATCAAAAATCTCACTAGGACACAAATTCCAATATACAAAATATCGTACATCATTATACAACATTTGGTATCAATAAGTCTTACGCATTATCCTTGTGATAATTTCCAGAACATCAGAGTGATACTCTTTAGTATTCACAGTGACGATGGAAATCTTTCTTGAGCCAACATCAAACAAGCTCTTGGTAGGTGACTTGTGAGATTCTAAATGAATCAAGCTTGTGTCAACTGGAAAGCAACGATGGTGCGATTCTATATGAATCAAACTTGTTCCAGTATATGAATTGACGACTTAATCAGAAAGATAGTAACTATCTGATTCACTCTTATCATGCTGTCTGCTTTGAGACATTCCGATAATGAGAACAAGTAAGTACGGTGAATCTAGTGCATCTGTGTTAGAGGCTCCAACACTTTGAGCTGGAAACCCTGTCAAGGAGGCTCTTCTAAATTGAGCCTACCTGATCACATGTACATTATTTATATTGTAAAATGGTCCTCACAGAACCGGATGTTAATGTAACCGAACTCAAGACGAATGACAAAGCCATATTCGTCTATATCTACTTGTTAATACAAATAAACCCATAAAATGTATTTATTTCTATCTCACGACCTTCCTATTTTTATTGATGACAAAACATAAAGAAACACCATGTTAAAACCATCTCTAAAAACATAAGATTTTATAAAATCTCAAAGTGTCATAAAAATGTGTATGCATTAATTTATGTAAACCTAAACTATACACAAAATGCTTTCTAACTCCTCTATTATTTACATCACTCATGACCTAATCAAATGCAGCAAATCCAAGGATAATCTTACAAGATTTCACATGATCTCTCAAGATTTTGCAAATCAAAATTTGGATTTGGTTACTGAAGGCTGGTTCCATTGATTTTGGCTGTCGGTTCCATTCATCAACAGAACTGGCAGAACCGAGCTACAGTACTTTTCTTGGCTATAAATACCAAGCCATTTTTCTCATGTTTTTACACATCTTCTCACTTAGAAATACTCTATAATCATCTGATCTTTCTCTCTATTTTTCTTGCATACTTTCCTTTAGCATTTTGTAGGTAATTTACTTCAAAGAAGAAAATTGCAAAACACCCCTTCAAGACGATCAAGTTTCAAAGCATCATATCTCTATAGCATCATCAAGATCACATTTCTGAGTCTTGAACATCATATTGTAGTTGTTAGTTATATTTATCATTGTAAATCAAGTGTAGTAGTGTTGGTGTGATTCTACCGTATGAAGAATCCGGTATTTAGCTTTGTACCGAAAAAGAGGTATAAGCAACGTTGTGAGGCTTCTCCGCCAATTGAAAGGAGTTCGGCGACTAGTGTTTACAAACTCTCGAGTAGGTGACTCAGGAAGTAGAGTAGGGCAAGGAAGGTGTCCTTGTAGCCAAACCACTATAAATACTTGTGTCTTGGTTATCTCTTTCTAACTCTTCATTTATTTGCTTTCATATTTCTTACGTCATATACCAATATCAATATCATAATCATTTCACGTATAGTTTCAAACAAATTTTAAAAAAGGTAACAATTAATTAAGAAAACTATTCAACCCCCCCTCCCCCTTCTAGTTTTCCACACTGTTGTTTATCACTAACATAAATTTTCAGGTATAAGAGATGGCGTTTCATCCTCATTCCAGCTGAGTCAAGATTCACCACCTCATGCTCAATCAACAAAGATAAATACATGATGAAAGCTCAAGTACATGTGCTAAAGCCTTCCGCAATCTCTGATATACAAGCACTTCCTTAAAAGAGCATTATCAATAAGATTACCAAGCCATAACAAATAATCATGTCAAATGGAATATTGAGGGAGATTGTTAGCAAGCTTTCAAGACCTTGAGCATGAGGGTGGAGACACAAGATCGCAAGGCAGCATAAAGATTCAAGGATAAAGATTTAAAGATCTCAAGAATCAAGACAAAGTCAAGGCTAAAGACCAAGATATCAAGATTAAGTTAAAAGTTATCAAGTCAAAGATCAAGATCCAAGATCACATGCATGCAAAAAGAACTTCAAAAGAATTCCCAAGAACACAAGGCTCCAAGACTCAAGACGTCACAAGAAGGATCCACAATCGAATGACCACCCCTTAGGGGGAGATTGTTAGCCGTGTTTTTATGTAAAGTGGTGGTCATTTATTATTCCTGAGCCTTGTATAGCAAAACGTAGTTTACGGGAATTCATTTAAGCTAATTGGGCCTAGGTGTCGGGCTTAAGCCAATTCGTAGCTTGGTCCGGCCCAAAAGACCCATAAGAAAGCCCACAAGGCTTGTCCACTCTATGTACTATATAAAGCCCTCTCCAAGTATGGAGAGGGTGTTGCTTCTCATTTTCTTTATAGTGCAAGTAACCATTTTCTTTGTTTTTATTTCTCTCTCTAAAATAGTTGTGTTCATGGTGATGAAAGGATATCATCTAACAATAACAAACTGAGATCTTCAAGTTATGTTCGTTTATTTGAGTTATGTTCTTGAATTTTGGTTACAATTTTGAATTTTTGTTTTTTGGTTAATTTTCCACCTTAATCAATGTGTTAGATTTAATTGCTCAAATTGTATGGATAGAAATCATGGGCTTTAGATATTGGTTGTTAATTAAAGTTAAGAAGAAATGTATGTGTTCTTTAAGAATCTGGGTAAAGAAGAACATGTATGTGTAAAGAAAATCAAAGAAGATGAATATGATGATTTGTTCATCTGGGAAAAATAGAAAATAGGATGAAGATTATAGGATTCAATTTAATAGAAAAATTAAATTAAGTGTAAAATAGAGAAGGTTCAAGAAGAGGGTATTTTAGACATTTCAGTTCGACCAAGGACCAAAAGTGGAACCAAACCTTCGCCACACAGACGTTTTTTGCACTTTCATAATTCGGCGGACCAAATGTGCAATTTGGCCAAACCACAAGGACCATTTTTGAAATTCTCTCTTTTCTAGATTTGAAAAGATTGTTTCCATTTATGGTTAATCCTATTTTGTCTTATTGATTGATATAAATATCTTATAATTAATCATGTGTTTATTTGAAATCATTGGATTATAAGAGATTTATGCAAATGATTAAGTTTGTATGCAAGAAAAAATATTATTCTTTAATCATTAACTACACTTTATAATGTCATATTCATACCTTAAGTGATTTGTCGTCGGTAAGTAAACTTACGACTAAATAACTTGTTTACGTAAACTTTTACGTAGTATGACATTATTTTTGTTATTATCAAAAATTGAAGATCATTAAATATAAAAATCATTTTTACGGGAATATTTGTATTAAAAATCTCTCCCTTTTTGATGATGACAAAAACTAAACTCATATTATTAAAAGTAACTAAAATAAGTTTTTAGTTGTTGAGTTTACGTATCTTCTCTCCCTTTTTGTCGAAGCAAAAAGTGTTGTGGAGGCGCGGTTGCAAGTCGATTTTGACGAATGCAAAGTAACTGCGTAACGAATGCAAAGTAAAAATAAAGACGAATTTGCAAGTGCTCCCTCTTGCTTGGGGCACCAAGGAATCGAGCTATAGAGGCGCGCTACAAAACAAAGTTAGTAGACAATCAAAAATATATATAGCAACAACACATGCATATATATAAGCAATATAACCACCATCATCACAATACAACAATTAAATTATAAGGGAAGAAACATAAAATCAGATATAAAAATAAACTAAAAGTAACAAAAGCTAGAAAAGATAAAAATAAACTAGAAAATAAAAACAACTAAAACTAAAAGTTCTAAATCTTGGGATAAAAGCTTTTCTCCCATATAATAAGAAGGGTTGGCGAAACACGAAGGTAATTTGTTTAGTGCGAAAAGTATGGTGGGTTGGATGAAGATCCAAGGTGGTGTCGGATGTAGGAAAACATGTAGTTAACTCGATAGTGTAGCATTTGGATTTCATGCCTAGTAGTGCTACAACATTGACAAAACATGTTGTGAAGGTGAGGCATGTCATTTGGATGTATAAAATCCAAGATGTTGTTAGGAGGGTTAGGAAATTATTGATTTCCTAGCTTTGGTGGTAAGTTTTGAAGGTTTTCAATTTGAGGTGCATTGTTGTTGATGTTAACGAACAATGGTTGAGGTGGTTGTGGATGTTCAAATTCAGGTGGGGATGTGAAACACGAGGTGGTGGCGATGGATTTAAAGAGCCCGGTGGCCAATTATCCACGATTGAAACATATAGGTCATGAGGTGATAAATGGTGTGGTGGAAGTTCTTGAGGTTCAAGCTTCATTGGTATGATAAACCATAGTTTTAGTAGAGGAGCAACATTAGTTGGTGTTGGAGACTCACTAGGAGATGATGAAGTTGTTTAATTTGTACTTCTACTAGAAGTAGATTTTTATGGTGCATGTGGCGGTGAAAGGGATTTCTTTCTTGGAGGTGGTGATGGCGTTCTTTTATTTTGATGTTCCTCAGTTGAAGATTCGAGGTTGACATAGGTAGGAGATTTGATACTAATTCTTGCGGTTTTCCTTTTGTAGTTGGGTGAGTTTGTCATGGTGCGGAACTAGTAAAATGTATATGTGAAAGATGCAAGAAATGTGAAGAAAAATGAGGTTGAAGATGATGATGAGTTTATGAATTTTGTCTCTAATTAGGGATTTGATGTTTTTGTGGGTAATCTTGAGAAATTTATTTAGTTCACTCATGTTTGGAATTCTAAAGTGATATGGTCCTTGTGGTTCTCGATTGTTTCTTAGGGATACGAGAGAGTGATCAATCTATTAGGCACATTGTCCATGATGAGGTATCCCAAGGAGTTTGGCAAACATTTCAAGTTTGAAAATAATTTCAATTTCTTGAAACCAAAACTGAATGGAGAATGTATTGTCATCATTTCGAATGAGGTTGACATTAGAATAGAATTCGAGGACAAATCTAGGGCATATGGGTTCATCAAGATTGTACACATAGTAGAGACCCATTGCATTGAGCGCAGTTTTTATATGATCATGTACGGAGTAAAATGAAAGAACAACACGTCCTTCATGGATTCCATGAGACTCTAGATCTCTAAATGTTTGAGCTATATGGTGTGGTGTAGAGTTTTCATTTGAGATTTTTGGTGCATAGACAATTGTTTGTTGAAGTTCATCATGCAACATTTGCAACATGATTTCACCTATAAAATTAATTTAAATGACTCAATCATCAAAACAATGTGAATTTTTTATTGCCTATGTGTGTTTCAATATGCAAACATTGTGAAGGTGCGATTTGCTTGACTCAAACGAAAAATAATAGTAGTATCAAGCAAACCTAGAGCACTCCTAAGTTTGATATTGCTCATATTGAATGAGTCGAAGATGCGTATGAATTATGCATTTCGAATGAACATTTATGAGATCAAATGCATGATGCAAATAGTTTTTACGTTGTCTTAACAATGTAGTTAAAAAACATTTGTTTTGAAAAGTCCTAGACGTGAAAAATCATTGGTTTTGGGGTTTTTGCCGATATTTGTTTTTCACCTATAATTTAATTATGCAATCTTAGTATCTACGGGAAGCAAAATAGTTATACATTACTATATCCTAGTCTAAATTGTGTATAAATCAACTTAAAAATTTGAAATCCCTAAATTATTTGATTTTGTGCAAAATAGAAACTCTAGACTCAGAAGTAAGAAGAAATTAAGATGAGATCACTTACAATTGTTGTTTGGTATT
>BQNB010087486.1:15813-27909 GCA_026074375.1 Tanacetum coccineum
TCTGTTTCACGCCATATTCAACCGAGCACTTAAGAGCCCCGGGAAGTTTCGTTTCTCTTATATTTATTTTTCCCATTTATCCTACCTTTAAGTTATTTTCTGATTATGCATAATGCTTAACTTAAATGTGGGGGGAAAATAAATCAGAAAATCAGACTCATTATTAAAAGTATAAACTTTTGTTCGCCCTCTGTAATCTAAAAATCTAATCTTGTTTTTGAATTTCTTTTGCCACTTCGGTTAATATATTAGAATAAAAACATAGTAAATAAATAAAGTTTTGAAATCTGAGATGCGTCCCAATTGATAAAGCAGATCCGACTCGGGATTGATAACATTACTTGCGCATTTATAACCATTCTAGTAGATATGTGAGGATTTTGAGCCTGTATATATCATACGTATTTTATGCTTGATTCCTTTGATTATTAGTGTGCCGGTGATTTATTGATTCTAGAACTTGTGCTTAAAATCATTACGAGACCGCAGTGAGATCACGTTCGTGTGATAAAGGTATTTTTAAGTGAAAAAGAGGCAACTTAGGATTTAACCCAAATTAGCCCATCCATTTAACATATTTTTTTAGCTAATTACACTGATTAGCTAACCACCCAAATAAAACCCTTATGTTAGCACTCATATTTAGTGCTAGATACCCCTAGTTTAACCCTCTGAGCCATTCTATTAATTTTTCTCATCCACTAAAAAAAATAAAAAAAATAACCTTTAGCTTAGCCTTATCCCTGGTCGAAAGTCCCTATGGTTGGTTGCTAGTTGCTCGGTATGATTGGTTGATTTTTGCTTATAGTTTTTTCGCACTTTGCTTTAACTGTTGTACCATTCCAACGAAGATGAAGAGTGCATGCTTCGTGTTTCCTATTTTTTAGTGAACAATTATATTAAGTGTGGGGGAATTGTTAGTTGTGTGAAGGACTGATTGAAAATAAAAAAATGAAATGAAAAAAAAGTGATAAAAAAAATCAAAAAAAAAAACATGCAACGTATTATTATACTATATATGTGGTTAATATATTGATGAGATGTTTGATAACACGCGGTTTGTGGATTGTCGTAACTAGCAACATGGGTTTCTTGGACTTGTCGACATGTATTTTATAAAATCAATTCCAGTATATATTTCCCTTGCCTTATCCATACTATTATTAACCCTTAGTCTAACGTTACAACCCGAATAAAAGCCTCTTTTGATATTTATACCTGGTGCTTACGCCATGTCGGTGCAATTTTGTTTCTTGTACAAGCCTATGGTATGAAATGAATCATGTATGAACAATTGAGTGTGATTTTCCTTTTACCCTCTATTACATTATATACGAGTGTTTGAGTGAATTATACTTTTCCTTATTCATGAGGTGCTTAGCCATGTTATTACAGCTTGAGAATCATTGGGTATTGTCAAACATCTCTGGTTTCACAAACTAAAAATCTAAAAATATTTTTCATAATTCTATTTTTGTTTTGTAAAGCTTATTAATTTCTTTATTTTGCTTGAGGACAAGCAAATCTTTAAGTGTGGGGGGGGTGTTTGCGCCTGATGTGTCATTATGAGTAGGTATTTTATGTATCAAGTTTTACTTTTTATATTTTGCCTACTATACCTAAAAACAATACTTTAACGGGCAGTGTACCTGGTCAAGATGTAGCTTTGTTGGTAAGTAGGGTGTCGATCACTAAGAGCGAGAGCGTTAATATCTAATCTATCAGTATTTTAGTTATCTAAGTTATACCTAAAACTAATGCAAAACGGGGGTTTCAGCCTGAGACACTAGCATGGTTTTGTGTATCTAACCTAAGGTTTTGATGACAAGTAAAGCAATAAACATACACAAGAAGACAAACAAACAATAAAGAAGCGGTCGAGAACTAATGTAAGGAAAACGTATCAACCATGAATAATCCGATAAAACATAAGTTTGTTTATTTAGTGCAATGATTGACTTAACTCGAAGGGAATATCATTCCTAGACTTAGGCGGTACTTCTTCCTAGGACCTAGGCACGCTAATTCTGTCACAATTAGACGCATCCGCATAAAGCAATCATTGTTAATAAGATCTACCTTAGGAGAATAGTAATGGTGCACTTACTAAACCAATCTCATAGAGACTATACCCACTTACTGCTTAACGTCTCTTATAAACAGTAGTCCACAGTCCGGGTCCTTACAATGGAAAAAGAACATACTTAATGATACCCAGTCACCTTATGGCTCAACTAAGCTTACTAAACTAAAGGTAAGGATAGGTCAATATTGTGATCCTATTAGTCTAGATGTATAAATCACTATATGGATAGCTATCCCGGCATCTATATTACTTGGTCCGTATCACTATTACCAATTGATGATAGGTCGCATACAAAAGCAGGTAAACAAGTATAAATTGATAAACATAAACAAGCATTCAACGATAAATTAAGAAATCAAGATAAACAAACCAAACATTAAGATCTTCATAACAATGGCTAATACCCAAAGGTATTAGCCTTCAAACGTTATAATTAATACAAAAGTAATGATTTAGCCAAGTTAAACTAACCGAGTTAACGAATGATACAAAAAACTGAACGATTACAAGAGTATAAGATATTACACGTTGTCTCCTATGGAATTAATCACGTTGCTCGACCTCTTTTGCTCTTTTTCTCCTCTGAAAATCAACTTTTATGGTTTAGGTATCGAGAATATGATTTAGCACACTTAAAACTCGTTTTTGAGTTTCTATTATAGTATGGAGTTGGTTTGATACGACTATCCAAGGTCTTAGATACGGCATATTAGGGGTTTCTTGCAGTAGGGACCATGTTTGATATCTTCCAGAATATTTTATTTCAATAAAGCTTGAATATGGCATATTGCCTTTCCTGGATACGGCGTATTGAATCGTGTTTCCTTCGTGGTCTTTGGTGAGTGTAGGCACAAATACGCCGTATCTTTCTTGATAGATACGACGTATTGGTTGTCAGAAAAGTAATCTTCAAAATTTCTTTGTTTAAGCTCCAGAATGCGTGCCTTTTAGTTAATCTTCACCAAGTTCTCCATAATTTTTGTCAATTCTCAATATTAACGATTAAGTAACCAATCTTTGCAATAATTATACACAATTTTTTAATTACATGGGGTAAATGACGCTATAAAATAGACATTATTTGATGTCCCTCGAAATATCCCCCAACTTGTAAGTCCTACTTGACATCAAGTAGCCTTGGAAGTTAATGAAAAATGTTATCCCTAATGATTTTTCCGTTAAGCATTTAATTTGATCTATTACAAGATACACCACAAACACCTTACGAAATAGTAAGATGGAAACACTCAAAACACTCCACTAATCGATGTGGTAACATGTAACTAATTTGCTCAAATTCATCAGTCGTAACATATTCTTTCATAGGCTTGTCAAGGATACACATCTCCACTACACACCATAGAAAACGACTCGAAAAGAGACGTTTTTAAATACATTCATTCAAAATAAAAGTTACATCATAGGTCCCAAATTGTTTCATAATTCATACAACATTTTTGCAAATCATCTTCGAATGACTTTTATTTAATGGGCCTTCAAAACATTTAGGTTTCCATAAGCGACAACCAAAATCTCCATTGCTGAATTACCTTCAAGGACCTGAGATAAAACATGCTAAAACGTCAACAATAATGTTGGGTGAATCCATAGAGTTTATATATATATATAAACAATAAAATTTTCCGAACACAAGTATCATTTCTCAATATTCATCAGGATATAACGATGTGGCCAAACAAAGTTATATCGGGGGATTATTTATAAGCCTCATGACATTGAACGTCACCATCTCATTATGGTGGGGTTCCCAACAAGGTATGCCTACTATACACCCTCGCTATGAGTGCATATTATTCTCTATACAACGCATCCGTTGTGTCATATTCCCGACACTTGACGATAGCCAGTCGTTACGGATTGGAGGTGGTAGCCTCCAAATAGTACTATTTCATGTATAAGCGTATGTCATTTCCCGGCAATTAACAATTCATGATTTCCGTAGTTCTTTTATCTAGCGAGTTAAGCTAACTTATAATAATAATCCAGGAAACTAGCATACAATCTCCCTTGTGTTCTATTTTAAAAACAAGCATGTTATCTCCCTCGCGGGTTTATAAAACAATTAAAGTGTAAAAATGCGAGGCTATGAACTCACTTAGTGATGTCGGACGAGAATATCGATGAATAAAAACTTCGGATGTAGGCGTGTCAATCAACCAAGACCTATACAAATTGTAACGGGTATTAGGTTTCTAGTCGATAAAAATTATCAAAAACTCATAAATTAAATAAGTATGTATATATATACATGTATTTTATATGATGATCATGACCCAATGATTTAATTATTTCACACTTAGGTTTTTCTAGGTTTTTAACTAGTTTCTATTTGCCATTTTTACTCTTATGGTCCAATATATCCCAAAAAGCCCAATAGGCCCATTAGTAAGTCCATTAAGTATTTAGGTTGATATTATTAACCCAAGACCAGGTCTTAGCCCATTAATTAAGCCCAAGTGGGTTGGGCTTAAAGCCAAGTCCAATATGTCTATTTTAATACATTGGGCCTAGTGGCCCAATTAGGCCTTATGGCCCATTCAAGCTTGTAAATGAGTCTTATTATAAATTTTCGGGTTCTCGAGGTCGGGACATGTTTATTATCAGTAAGTTAACTTTTAAAAACTCCCAAGAAGTGGGTCCTACCACCTCGGGTTTTAGTTGTAAAAACGTTTTATTAGTTATAGTGTTCGTGTAGACGTAAAATTTTATATACGTTTAGGTTTACAAAAATAGTCGTATTTTAATAACCGTAAATGATATAATTGAAAACTTTATATCCTTAGTTTCATAATTAAGTATATATTACAGATCCAAGACCATTTTTGTACTTAGTTTAAGTATACTTATACATATGAACAATTTACTACATAATGGCCAAGTTATAAATTCGGACTGAAATCTCACTTTCACCATTTTTGATGCCATTTACAAACCATAATGAATTGGTTGATCATCCAATTGATCCAGAACCTACATGATTTTATCTAGGTCTCATAGTTTTAACTTTTTAACCAACTCAGTACGTAAGTATGACTTTTTGTACCATCTGTATAGCAAGGTCAGAATCAACTAGTTTTAGTATTTTGACCATAACTTACTCAATTTTTACATTCCAATGGGGATCCAATTTGCTACATGATCACAAGACATTTTTCTACAACCTAGAGTGTTCAAATCAACTCTCAAAGTTACTCAAAATTCCAGAACTTACTGTTAACATCAGCCCATAATTTTTAGTGATTTCTAGCTAGTTTCAATAGTTGATTAAGCCATTTTTAACCTAGATCTATGCATGCATGGACAATTTCACCTCTTGATCATCATATATCATACATTTACATATACAATAAGGAAATCAAAAATACAATAATAATGAAAACAAGTAGAGTTTTACCCCAAATAAATGATGAGAATGATCAATTGATCAAAAAAAACAATATAACCCTTCTATTCCAACTTGGATCTTCACCCAAATTATTTTAGATCACCATTTTCATTACCCAAAAACTTGATAAACTTCTTGTTTAACTTCAGCCCCAAAATGTATGTAAAACTTCTTGAATACTTCTTCAAATCACCACAAAGAAATCAAAGATTACACTAGGTAGTCATATTCACTAGTGTTCATCATTTGATCTTCAAGTTTTTGTAGATTTGGTGTTTATGTTGGTGTTTGGTGGCGTCAAGAGCAAGAGAGGGAGAGAGGAGTGCAGAATTTTGATGAAGATTATAAGTTATGTGTGTATGTGTTGGTCAAAATGGCCTTACCAAGTGCCAAGTGTGCAAGTATGGAGCAAGAATCAACATAAAGTGGACACCTCCCACTTTGTTTAATCCGCCCCAATGGGAGGGGAGATAAGTGGGATGAGTTATAAAAAACTTGTCCCACATTTTGTAAATGCGGGTATTATCAAAGTCCGATATTTAAAAAGGTACGATTTGTAGTCGTTTTTCGTAAAATGTAAAAATAGTACAAGACACGAAAAATAAAAACGAATGCAACAAAATTATATCTACGGCATTTTGAAAATATAAACGTCGATGCTTAACGTAGAATTCGCCGGTTCTTCATAAACGTTACTTAAATTACAAGTGTAAGCCCTAATTTCTTCCCGGTTAGTCGTGAGTTCATATCTCAACATAAAATTGAAAATTATAATTAATACTCGAGAGTAAAATAACGACCTGAATTTGACGGATTGTCACACTTAGTGACTTGAGTGTCTCCTAGATGATCGAAATTCTCATTCGTTCTTTGTAAGGTGTGAATAGTTTGTTTATTTAACTCCTTGTCATGCACTTCCTGTAACAAGGGATAAGCAATCAGTAGGATTTGCTCTGAAGAAAGGTAGAAAAGAAAATTTAACACGAAAATCAAATATAGAAAACTTAGAATCTGTTTCTGTTCCAGACGATTGATACGCCGTATCCAATGGAAGTGGATACGCCGTATTAATCAGTTGAATGAATAAGCTGTATTGGATGGAAAGTTGGATACGCCGTATCCGATGGAAGTGGATACGCCATATTCAGCTATCGACCAGAACAGTGTATTAAGAAAAGCAATTAAATACGTAAACAATTAAACACAAACAAATGAACAAGCAAACTAAACTAACAGATATACAAAAATATACAAAATATACAAGAATATACAATAATCTAAATTACACTACTCCTAAGGGTTAGATCTAATATAATATTAAAAACCAAAATATCAAATAAAAATCAAGATTAATTTTCACTCCCCGTCAACGGCGCCAAAAACTTGATGTGTCGTTGTGTGGTGTATATTTTATTGATTCAAGTTTTAAATTTATATTTTGCCGACTAAACCAAAAACAACACTTTACCGGGCAGTGTACCTAATCGGTAGTAGTTTTGTGGTAAGTAGGGTGTCGAACACTTGAAGCGAGGTTAAATCTATCAATTTAATTAATATCTTAGTTATCTAATCTATGTTAATTCTATCCTATTCTAAACCTATGTCAGTCCTAATCCTAATTCTAATGAGAAAAGGGGAGGTTTTTAGCCTGAGAGACTGGCACGGTTTGGTTGGTGACTACAATCAATTCAAGGCACTTTAACCCACGCAAGCAAACAAACAAAAGATAAAAGAGTAGTCGAGCCAAATATAAGAAAACTGTGTTAACCATTATTAATCCAATTAGAAAGCTGGTTTGTTTATTTAGTGCAATGATTTCTTCTCTCGAGGTGGTATATCATTCTTAAAACTTAGGCGTTACATCATCCAAAGACCTAGACACATTAATTCTATCATAATTAAAGCATCCGCATAAAGCATCCGTATTTGCTGATTATAATATATCTTACGGATTAAAGCAATGGTGATCTTGTTAAACCCTAGCTCATAGAGACTTTACCCACTTACCGCTTAATGGCGATTTATACACTAGTAGTCCACTTGTCTAACTATCTAATGGAATCAGAACGTTATTTGTTGAATTATCTAGGTTCACCTGCTAGTCAACACGATCAAAAACCATTGGCAATATCCAATTAACTAGTTAAGCCCAAAGCGTATCCTAGACACAGATTTAGAAGGACAATATTTGTGATCTTATGATTCTAGATGTATAAATTATGTTGGGATTTAGAGGTTCTACACTTAGTACTGCTAATAGTTAGTTAGTACTGCCAGTACATTATTAGTACTGCCAGTTATAGTTAGTATTTTTAGTTGTATATTTAGTACTGTTAGTCATATATAGTTAGTACTGCTTATGTGATATGCATGAGTTATATTAGGAATAGATATGCATGATCACTTAACGTGTTTTGTAAGCCCATTAGGGTTTCCTTGATGTATATAAGGAACCCTTACGGCATAGTTAGAGACAGATATCCAAGATAGAAAAGTGATAGTTATTAGGCAAAACATATAGTTGTTTTGTGAATCATTCAATATATTGAAAGTTTTTGTAAAGTTCTTGTGTTACTGTTATATTGTTTCTTCTGGTGTATAAAGATTAGTTTCCGCATAATCTTTATATATTACTCTGGGTTTCTATCATAGTTGATTTAGATCTATCTAAGACAACTTAAGCTTTAACAAGCTAATCTAAGATCTGTGTAGATCCCAATTCAATATAGATTTTTCTAGCCTATTAAGGGTTGTAGCCAATATGGATAGTTCCACACAAACTACAGGAGAAACAATGATTATGAACACTATAAGTTATGCGAAAACTAACTTATAATGCTAAGAAGAACAATGAATATTGCTTTTTACAGATTACTAACTATGAGATTGCTTTTTAGTGAGAGACGCATCTTCTCTAATGTCGTAGGGTTCCTTTTATACACCAAGGATAAACCCTAACAGACTTACAAAACACGTAAAAGATAATGCATATCTTTTCCTATAATATCTCATGCATATCTCATAAACGGTACTAATGATTTTGTACTGACGGTACAAACTAATACTAACTAATACTAACGGTACAGACTATAACTGTCTGTACTTTCTATTACAACTAGCGGTACTAAGTCAGGAAAGCATAATTCCTAACAATCCTCCCCTAAACATGTTTGTTGAACTTGTTTAACTTCATGTTTCTCTGATGTAGACATCTTAAATTTCATGAAGGATGTATTCAAACACTTTGTCAAATCTTTGACTCAATCTGAGATAAACTTAAGTACCTTTAATCCTTTCTGTATCATTCTTGGATCTTCACTTTTGATAATATTGAACTCTTGTACCATTATCTTGATCACTTAGCAGCTTACAATCCTTGTCTTCTCAGGTATATGTCTTGTCTGCAACACAGCTACATCTTTTCTGCAACAATCCAACTAAGTTGGCTTTGTAGTTTTTGGCAAACTACCAGCCATTAACGGATTTGATGTTCCTTTACCAGTAGCCGTTTGCTCTGGGATAGCCAATTCTTCATTGTAAACAACAAGGTGAATTGAGAACCTTATAGTTTTGAGTAAACTATCAACTATCAATGGATTTGATTTGTCTTTACCAAAAACCGTTTGCTTTTGGACTAGTCAATGCTTCATTGCCATAACATGGTGCATTGATAACCATATAGTTTTTAGCAAACTATCAGCTATCAACAGATTTGATTTGTCTTTACCAGGAACTGTTTGATCCTGGACTAGCTAACTCTTTACTGTGAAGCAAAATGAGTTGAGAAGCATATAATTTTTGGTAAATTGTCAACCATAAATGGATTTGAGAAGTCTTTACCACAAGCCGTTTGCTTATGGACTAGTCAGTTCTTATGTTTGTTAAACATGGTGAATTGATGACCATTTATTGTGTGGTTTTGAAACCAACACTCAAAGATCCTCCTCATCGCCATCAGAGTTTTCAGGTTCCAACTCTGCAATTAACTTCTTGACAAATCTAATCAACTCCAATGCCATAGTATTGTCTTCTTCAGATTCCAATTTCAATTCTAGCATTTGCACCAGTACTTTCTTTCTCAAAGGATACTGGTTCTCAACAAGTATATGAATGACTATTCCTGCCTCAGTCATTAAAGTATGTACCCCTGAAGAACCATGTAGCTTCCAACTTACTACATTCCAATCCTGCTGTGAGTTCCAAAACTCATCTTCGTCACTTGGATTGAACATTATCATTAAGTCTCCCTAAAGTACTCTGTCAAAACCTTCAGGTATCTCATCTTGGTATCTGTCCATCACAAGTTGATATACAGCACTCAAATCATCTCTATCAAATATGGAAAGCATCCTCATCAGAGTACTAAAATATCTCCTTTGTCCATTGCTTCTAATCACCACATTTATATTAATCTCCTCTAAGTCTTTAGTTTCATCATACTGTGGTTTAATTCTAAGATGCTCAGATTTCCATTCTATGATAGGATACTTCTTGTCAAGTATTTCATAATCCACCTCTTTGTCCTCATCTGGAGCTATTGTTAAGCATAATCTCAGCTCATCATTCTCTTTTTCACTATTAGTTTCATCATCCTCAAAAGTATCTTGTCTGAATCTTCTTTTCCTTGACTTCATCTTTTTCCTTGTGCCAAGTTTTCTCTTTTTGGTACCTTCTTCTTCTTTATTTTCCTCCTTAATACTGTCAGCATTCTTTATACCAGCAGCTTTCTTGTTCAAATCTTTTATTAGCCTCTCATCCTCAACAGAACCAATAGCAATGAAGTTTTCATCAGACCTTTTTACCTTTTCATACAAAACTTGTATTTCTTCAAAAATTTTGGTCTTTAAATCAGAATGCTTCTTTCCTCCAACATGCTTTAAATATGTCATCATTTGGTTTCTTAGCTGAGTTCTTGAAGGAAGTTTGTTTCTGATAACCTCAGATCTTTGTTGAGCAAGAAATCTCTTTGTACAGCAATGGTATCATGAAGCAACTTAGCTCTCTCTTTGATGGTGAACTTTTCTCTTTCTTCTTCTTGAAGCTTCTCAGCAAGAATCTTATCTGCATTGAGTCTTGCCTAAATAAAGTCATACTTATTGGTGAATGTAGCTTTAGTAGCTTCTTCCTCAGCCACCCTGTTCTTCTCGACTTCTGCTTCCCATTCCTCTTGAACCTTTCTGGCCATCTCTTCATCATTAGCAAGCATTTTAAACTTATTTTCAGCTTCAGTGATATCTTTTGATTTAGTATCAGGTTCATCTTCTTCTTCAATCATTCTTAGGAAGAGGCTTCAATGTTAACAATGATCTTGTTGATGTAGGCCTTGGTCTCTCAATATCCTCAATATTCTTAAGCTCTACTCCTTTTTCTTTTTCTTACTGTTTCACCTTGTTCTGACTCATTATGATAAGAACTTGTGCAATAGTCTCATCATCACCAAAGACTGTTGGAGTAGGTGTTGAAGTCATTGTTGGAACTGTTGGAGTATCACTTTCTCCTGAAACTTGATCTTTAATCTCAGCAGTACCTTCAACAAAACTATCGGTACTAACTTTTGTTCTGTCGGTACCTCTATTTTGCTTGTCGGTACCTTCATCTGGCTTGACAGTACTTTGTTGCAGATCAGTACCTTTTGTGCTTCCTCCCTTTTCAGCACTTCCCTTGTCTTCTACAACCAATGTATCACCTGACAAGTGAAGTTCCTCAGTTTTGGAACTTGTTTTGGGTTCCTCAACCTTGAAATCAGTCTTCCCTTTATCTTGAGCAAGAGTGTAGTCCTCCAAATCAGTATCCAGATCATCCCAGTCAGTGTTTGTTTGCACAGATGGTGCACCTTTGGAAGATTTGATAGCTTTCCTCCCCTGTTTGGATACACTCCTTCTCTTCTTTGGTTTCTCCATGTCCTTCTTCTTTTGCTGTTTCTTCAACATAGCAGCCCTAAACCAAGCTTTGTGGTGGTTGATAACAGGTCTGGCCTTCTTCTTAAGCTGCTTGATCTGAGCCTTCAAATCTTTAATTTCTGCAGCTTGAGCTGTGACCTGTGTACACAAAGAAATACAAAGATCATATACACTTTGGAGTGTCAGGCCATCCTCATTCCCTGATAGGGATCTATCACTGGATGACTGACCTCCATGATTCCCACCAGAACCCTCTGGATTGGAATCAAGAATAGGGATAGAAGAAGAAGGTCTGGGAGACAGGTCAGGCTGTGGCTCAGGTTGGTCTTCACTTGGGTGAGTAGGAGAGGGTATTGGTTGGTATTCAGATGGTCTTTCTGAAACTTCACCCTCATCCTCTGTTGGTTGAACCAACATAGAGTTAAATAAAGGTGTGACATTCCCTGAAAAGTTTTTACCCTTTTTAACCATAAATGACAAAACCTTTTTAGTTAAAGCTGGAACTGGAAAGTGATCCATAGGGACAGGCACATCCCTTAACTGGTTTCTCAAAAAGATTTGTAAAAATCTTGGATACATGACAAACTTCTTAGTTGCATCCAAGTATCTCATCATGCCATCAAAAATTATATTTTTCATTAGTTGCCAAACAAATCACTCCTGTGGCAATATTAGTGGGAATTTGATCCCAAGAAGTGCTTTTG